>MU843545.1:0-63765 GCA_030867255.1 Colletotrichum somersetense
GAGAGAGAGAGAGAGAGAGAGAGATAAACGCAAGGAAGGGGGAGCAACACAAGAGAGGCTGATGATCGACGCCGCAGAAGGTGGCATAGAAATGGCTTGGGACGGGACAGATAACCATTTACGCTTAAAACTTCACTGCCTTGCCTAGCGCGGCTTGCTGGCTCTCTTCCTGCGCGTACGTACGTAACGTAGGTATGTATGTGTGAGATAGAGTGATCGTCCAGTCCATGTACGTCTTGCCGTCCGTTTCAGCTCGTCTTAACATGACATTGCTAATCCTCACGTAAGGGTCTCGACTTCAGACCGTACGTCAAAAAGAGCCCGTGCTGGGGGGGGGGGCAGGCATGGTCATGCGACCAACACAGCCGTACCTCCATGTTTCTTTCTGCTTGGGACGGTTTGAAGCTGGCCGGTCGATTGGTTGGTTGGTTGGTTGGTTGGTTGGATGGTTGGTTGGTTTGGCTTTATTGGCTTCTCGCTCTCTCTACTTTCCCATCGTTTCCCCTCTACGCTGGCTATCTATTTTCTGTCTGTCTTCAAGCCATGAAGCGGAACCAAGGTTTCTTTCCCGTAAGTCCGGGACGGGCCATGGCATCCCATCGTTCCCTCTTTCTTCCCCTTCCCCGCCCTTTTGCCAATCTCCGTCTCCCCTCCCGTTGTTTTGCGGCTGCGTTCGGGGGATGGGAGGACAAAATGCGAGGTTGGCCGCAAGAGATAGAGAGAGACAAAACTGACCGGTGAGATGTTTGGAACCGGCCTTGCTCTGTCAGCCATGTATAATTGACTCGCCGTGTCTCGTGCGCGTCGCGGAAGTTGGCTTTCCCTCCCCCCTCCTTCGATCTCATTGTTTCTTCGTCGCTGCCGTTGCGTCTGTGTGTTCGCTTCGCGCGGCACCGCACCCACAGCGGGCGATGTAAGTTATGGTTGTGGCCGGGTGCGTCGTGCGGCCTGGGCTACGAGCACCTCGGCTTATGCCTTTTGAATTACCAATCAAAGGAACCATATGAGCGCGCGCGCGCGCGCGAGAGAGAGAGAGAGAGGCTGCCTTCTCCTGTTGTTTGCATAGAACGGCAGGCCCGCGCGGAGGGCGATCCAAGAGCCTCCGGAGCCTCCGGAGCCTCCCTGGGCGGTCGACCACCGCCACAGATTACCTGCTACAATGCTACCATGCAATTACTCTAGACGCGCATCACAACGTACCCAGTACCGACACGGCTGGTGGTGTGTGGGCACTGACTCTTCAGCTCTCAAACACCCCGAGAGTCCGAATTGCCAAGGTGCCAATGGGGGGACCGCACGCACTTTGTCCCAGCCAAGAAGTGCCATAGTCTGGTTTGACAGCGTCGTGTACGAGAGAGAGAGAGAGAGAGAGAGAGAGAGAGAAAGGGAGGGAGAGAGAGTTGGCTGATGTTCGGCGATCAGCGCGGGACCCTAACGGGTTGGCAAGCAGGGGTGTGTGGGAGACAAAAGACAAAGAGTGCGGCAGTCAACTCTAATTCGGTGAGACGACTGGCCCCCGGTTGGACGAATGGCGGGGAGTGGGAGCACCACCGAGACGAGAGGTGAGGCGACGGTAGGTAGTATCGCGGAATCAGGACCTGGACGTTTGGAAACATTTCGGGTCGAGGGGGGGAGAGGGGTGGAGGAGAAGGACGACGACTGGGGTGGTTTATTTCTTGTTTGACTCGACATTGCGCCGTCAGTCGCCCCATCGTCACCCTCTCTGTCTCCTCAAAGATGCTGCTCGGGGAATGATGCCGACGTTGCAGCAATCTATCTGCAAGTCGACATACATGTACGAATGTCGCCGGTGCGGCATCGGCGCGTTTCGCTGATCCATGAGAGGGAGGGAGGGATTGTCAGCAACCGCCGTCCAGATCTTCTCGTGTCGTCCTGACTCGGCCTGCAACGTCAAAGTTTCGTTGCCGAGCCTGTTGAAGAAGGTTCGTTAGTGCCCGAAACATTGACAAACGGTTCGACAACGCTGGCTTCTTGTCATTCTCTTCCTCCTCCTTCTCTTCCTCATCCTTCTCTTCTTCCTCTGAGGCTCCTCCTCGAACCCCCCCCCCCCCCCCCCCCCCCCCCCCCCCCCCCCCCCCCCCCCCCCCGCCCCCCCCCCCCCCCCCCCCCCCCCCCCCCCCCCCTCTGATCTACCAGGCCCGGGGGGTCGGGGGAACTTTATTGTTGCTGTTAGTTTTTTAATGCGGTATGATTCGCAAATCTCCACTCAAAGAGGGCTCCTTAAGTGCATGTCTCTATCAGATGTCCATATGCAGCATCTCTCGAGTTGAGACCCCCGTCACGGCCAGTCTTTCGACTTTGCTTTGCTTTGTTTTGTTTTGGACTATGCATCTCTAGTCGGGGACCCTTGAGCCCATTCCACCTCCCCCCCTCCCCACACCTCTCCCTCGATTGCGTCAATTGGTCTGTCGTGGTACCAAGCCTTCCCGCTTCGCTGGCCTCTTTGGCCTTTTTTGCTGGAGACTACGGGGCGGGGTCCGTCGTCGACTGCATAGTAAGGTAAGACATTGCCTTGATGAACGATGGGGCCCTTCCACCTCTCCCGCCTCTCCCGGAACACCGACGACGCCGGCTGCTTGGACCTTTTGATGCGGTCCTAATCTTGGGAGTCGGGGGGTTCGCGGGCGCGCGGAGTGGAGCGGTACAGGCGCCGAAATGGGACCTTCAAGCGCCGCGCTGGCACGGTTGGCTCGTAGTGTCTCTCTCTTGCGAGCATTTCACTCGCTGTGTTTACCGTTGACATGTCATGTCTCACTTGAGTTGTCATTCGGCTGTGTTGCTTGTAAAAGCAAAACCCTCCCCCCCTCCCCCTTTCATCAAACCGCAACAAGGTTTTATTTTCCCCGATTTGATTTGTTTAAGCCTGAATTGAAATGCTTGTTTGACCCGCAGACGGTGATCGCCATCTCGCCAGAACGGGAAAAGAAGAGAAAAAAATTATAGATGAAAACCCCCCCCAAGAAAGGACGATGCCTGCGGCGGTTCAGGCACAAAACCCGTCAGGGAAGCGTGGGTGAGCCCGCCGCGAATGCAAGAAACTCTAGGCAAGGAACCAGACTCCTTTTTGTTGAACCGGGAAGCAGGGAAGAGGCTGCCGTGATATACAGGTACACACCCACGAACGCATCATCAATCATCATCATTGAAGGGTAGAACGTTGTTTTGGGAGCCGACTGGCGGTGGAGACGCAGTCATATCACAGTACATAGTGTGCAATATACGAGATATCAAACGGGTCAGGTCCTCTCGCCCCCCCCCCCCATTTCGACGATCATCGCCACCCGGCAGTGCTTTGGATATTTTCCTCTCCTTCACTGCAATCTTGGGTAAAATAGAAGATGAAGCAGAGGCGTACGCACACGGGCCCGCGGGCGAACATGGTCCGTCGCCTGCTTTCCATGACTCTCTGTCTTTTTTTTTCTTCTTCTGTTCTGCGCGCCTCGCGGGACGCTAGACGAAAGACCAAAACCTTCTAGCGCATCATGCTGAAAACGCAAAACTGAGACGACAGTTGGACAAGTGATGCGCGCGCTTGGGACAGGATCCCATCTTGGAGGCCATGCTGGCTAACACACACACACACACACACACACACACAGGCACACAGGCACAGGCACAAGCACAAAGGGAGAGAAGTGCATAACGGCGTAGAGTGTATGTTGCTAAACCACGCCAGGAACCAGGGGGATGTTGGCCGACACCTTGTTCGGCACGCCGGGAAGAGGAGCTGCTTGCGGCCTGTCCTTGTCGAGGGGAGTTCATCAGGAAGTGTGGGTTGGTGGGCTCTCAGCAAAAAACCTCGTCCCTGTTTTCTGCTGGCTGGCTGGGCTATCGGTCGAATTCAGCTTTGTCGCGCCGTAACTCCGAACGAGGCTGGCGAAACCGGGCTGGCCGCCCCAACTGGGGTGGTGTAGTCTAAACAGACACAAGACACACCAACGTAGTAGTACAGAGTTTAGGACGACAGGCCAAGAAGTCGGATGGCCAGTTCGATCTGCACCCATGGGCCATGGCGTCATGGAGGGGGGCGTTGTACTATGTAGAGAGTAACAGAGAGCGAGATGGGGGAACGAGAGAGAGAGAGAGTGTGTGTGTGTGACAGGCAGGCAGACAGACAAACGGAAAATCCCACGTCCGAGCACACACGAAAAAGCCATTGGCAAATCTCGTTTCCAGGTCCTGGGCCCGGGCAAGACACCGAGGGACCGGCGATTTGGTACAGATATAGCGCCCTTCTTTAGCGCGTGTCTCTCGATGGCCCGCCACGTCACCTGCAAGGTGGGATGCGACTATGTGCATCGGTATCAGGTCGCCGTCGAGTCGGTGTCGTAGAGTCCCTCCAAGACGTTGCTGTGTTGGGTCGCACTTCGAACGGCGAGCGCGCGCGCGCAAGGAGAAGCCGCGCGCTGTCACCGTATGAGTCGGCGTGGGCTTCAGTCTAGTTGAACATCGGTTGTACGCATGCATGCATTTCTCGCTGACCAGGGCCACCCGAGAGACGCGAGAATACGATTCGAGGTACGGAGTAGTGGCACCTGGGAAGGACGGGAAGAGTAGATAGGTATAGGGGCCATCCCTCGAGCTTTCCCAGGTGCCATTTCCCGTCCCAATGAATGTCGAGCGGGACAGGGACCCTTGAAGAACATCAGAGCAAGGGGAGGGGGATGGGAGGGGCGGTCACGTTGATCGCGAGCGTCTGGTCCCCAGGCCCTGGACCCTGCAGCGCCGACTTGGAAGACAGCGGAGGCCAGTCGGCACTTTGATGGGGTACGACCAGGACCGGCATTCGTGCCCTGCAGAACCTCAGACGATTCGAGTGTGCCCCCCCCCCCTGGTCGGCGGGGATGGGATGGGATCTACCTTCTCTCGCCCTCCACTGAGACTCGCGCGTGTGTCAAGTAACACCCCCCGGTCTCCGGATTTGCCAAACCCAGTAAACGCTATTTCGCCCACGACTCTGTACACACACCGCAGTTCCCTAGGGAGTCCCAGCGGCGTGGTGGTGCGAACGATATTGAGTTTGAACCCGTCGCGACGAAGGGGGGGGGTCTGTCGGCTACCACGCCACGTTGGCGCGTTCCTCACAGATGGGAATCGCCGAGGGGACGTGGGACGGGAAATCCCTCCCTCGAGATGTTTTACCGTCCTCACGGCGTCATGGTTCATCGTTCCCGAGGACCCATTTGCCTTGTTGAACACCGTATTTTCTTCAACAGCACCATCACTACTACCATACCTACCACACCTGTCTCTCTCTCTCACTCTCACTCCCTCGGCGTGCCGGGAGGAGAGCGTAAGGGAATAACCACCACACGTTGTGTTTCAAGATTCCAATCTGATCGAGGGAACCCTTCACGCCCCTTGTATCTCGGTGTGTGTGATCCTTTCGTGTTGCGGACCGAAGCACGGAAAGACAGAAAGAAAAAAAAAGAAAAAAAGAGGAGGGCTGGGCCGCCGGCCTTCCCTCCCATCGGCTGAGTAACGCGCACATCAAGAGCGGTTCAGACGGAACAGCCACTCTGGGCTCGCGGATTTGCCCTTCTCCCGGCTAAACTGGCCGGCACTCCCACGCCTCCGCGCCCCCCCCCCCCCTCCCCTCTAGTCGCCTAGCTGAAACGGCCAGATGGGCTGAGAAGCGAAACCCGGGGCTGCTGCTGCTCTCTGCTCTTGGCTGGCTGTGTTTGAGCCTCGCAAAAAGCGAGAGACTCGGCGTGGGGGAAGTCTGGACCGCAGCAGTCGTGACCCCGCTCACGATGTCGACGATGCTTGTGGGGAGAGAGAGAGAGAGAGAGAGAAAACGACAGAGAGCATCAGACTTCTCGCCGCCGCTCGGACGGTCCGTCTGTCACAAGTATCTTCTGCATCCAACGGACCGTCAGGGCGATGCGACGCCATGCAAACCCAGAGGGATCCAAAAGAATGAGCCGACGACGACGACGACGACGACGACGACGCGCCCCAAAAACCGAGGCGATTCTTTCCGGAACCCCCCCCCCCCCCCCCCCCCCCCCCCCCCCGGCCACGTAAATCCGAACGTCCCATCTTCTCATTCTTCCCTTCTCGCCCTGGACGATCCCGTCCCAGGTCACAAACCTCTGATCACCGCGGATCAGCCAAAACTTGTCTGCACGGCACTGGCGCCCGTCGGTTCCGGAAAGGCTTCCCCCCGTTGTCCTCGCATCTCGCTACATGCTTGCTGTGTGAGGCTTCATCAACTGCCGAACGGTCCTCTTCATTTCGCCCTAGGCATCGGTTTGCTCGCTCTAACTAACCCTCCCAACCTGCGACGAAGCTACCAGATCGCTTAGTCGCTTAGTCGCTTAGTCGCAGCCACGCGGGGAAATGGGAAAGTAAGCATGGAATAACGGGAAGCGGAAAAAAGAAAAAAAAAGAAAGGAATAACAACCAAGAGACAGTGCTGCTGCAGGCCGGGGGAACCGCGGTGATCGCCATCCGTCGCCGACAGCCTCGTTGTCTGATTTCTTCTAGATCGCCCCGTCCGGGGGTGCCCATGGTCTTACTTTTCCCACCTTTCTGTCATGGCCTTTTGCCTTTTTAGCCGTGCCTTTCCTACATTCTCTAACCCGTGGGTCGTCCTGCTCCACACGGATGCACAGAGCCGTGGAGGAAAACGGGGCTGTTGTTGACGGTTACACTCCGTCAACAAGGGCGCAGAGTGATTCTATTCGAAGCAGCAGAGAGAGAGAGAGAACTCCACGAGGCGACTGATACCGTGCTACAACACGCGTCGAATACCCTTCCGTATATCGCGTACGTACCGGGGCGTTCAGATCGAGCTCACTCCCCCCCTCCCCCTCGTCCACGTACGTCTGTGACAACCCTCCCGTTTCAGGTGGTTGTGGTTGGGTTGGGGTTGCGGCACCGTCACTCTCTCTTTTGCTCTTTCTTTTTTTCCTTCCTTTTTTTTTTCTTCCCCCCCCCCCGAATCTTGAATCTTGACAAGCGGGATCGCGGGTGCTGAACCCAACCTTCGCACTCCCATCAACTGGGAACCTCCCGGGCAGAAGCCGCCCCGAGCTGTGTTGACTAACAGCTTTGTCAAACGCACCGACGCTGACTTTTAGCCTTTATATTTATATTTATATTTTTTAATGTTTTTGATGCTGTTTCTGTATACGACACACGTCTCTCATTTATTCTACTCCCGTCTCGTCTGCCTCAGCTTGCCTCGCTTCATCCGCCGGTAAAATAGATAAAGAACAAAACAAGACAATGGACAAAAAATAAAAATAAAAAGGCCGAGAGTCATGGGTGATTGACTCGCGGATGCCACTCCGCTCCACTCCCTTCCCCCCTCCCCAGTTCCCAGGGAACAGAAGAAGATCGACGAAACTTTGGGCGTGAGCCCCCCTTCCAGCTCGCAGATCGTCACACGCTAACGCAGCAGCCCGGGGGGGGGGGGGAGTGTCTGTGGGGGGAAAAGACACGGAGAGACGGTCGACCGACGGACAGTCCATAACGGAGGTTGCTCGCTTACTCCCCTCCCCCCACCCCATGCCGCTGACGGACGGACGGACGAACGGCACAACATGGCCCACGACGAGACGACGTGACGTGAACGGTGGGCGGAAGAAGCCGCCGTCTTCGGGGTGGCTTGGGACGGCGGCTTCGACCTCCCCTTCCTGACGGTCCCAAGGCCCTGAGAGAGACGGAGAGAACGAGAGGCGTCATCGTTTCTGCGCCACCGTCCGGGCCTTCACTCGAGGTGTACGCTGTAACGCAACGCGTGCGCCTGTCCGTCTCATGGCACGGCTTGGCTCTCTTCGTCCCAACTTGGCAACCCCCTTGGCGTTTTTTCTCGGACACAGAAGCCAGGGAATCCCCAATGCCTTGCCCTTCTGTGACACCGACTCTTCTCGGGGGGGGGGGGGGGGGTGGGAGGAGATTCGACATGGTGTTGCCGACCATGCCGTATTGTTGCAAAGAGACGGGTGAGCTTGGCTTGTGGATATCTTCACAAGGATGGAGAGAGATAGAGAGAGGGAGAGGGAAGGGGGAGTGTCGTAGTACGGCTCTGATGGATGGGCTCTGCTCAACCGCCTGACGTGCCTGGGATCCGGAGACGTACGTAGTAGGGGGGGCCACGGAAACGAGTCTTCCGTGGGATGGGAGAGGCATGTAGAGACAGACCCTGAGGACCGGGGATTTGCAGTTTGGCAACGCGTTTCGAGAATCCATCCCCTCCCCTTCACCCCCTTCTTTGATAGGTACAAAAGAGAAAGAGAAGCAAGAAAAAAAAAGAAGAAAAAAAGGAAGAAAAAAAATGATCGTCGATAGAGTGTGCAAATCCCCGAACCCTAAACCGGATAGCCACATGCCTCTCTGACGCAGGAGCCCGGCATGTCATGCGAGTCGGCACGGCACAGTAGCAAGGGGGTGGGTTGGCCGGGTCAGGCCAGGCAAGGCTGAATAACAAATAAATAAATAAATAAAAAATAAAAAACGAAAAAGAGGCGGTGGGTGAAAACAAACAGGGAGGAAGAATGAGTCTACTCGGAACAACGAGAAGAGGGCGAACGAGACGGAGGGTTGGCGCGGGACAGGAGGAAAGCCATGTAGTTCGTGCTCGTGATGCGACCCTCGAGTTTGCCTTTACTTTGGAGCAATTCTCTTTTCTGGCGTCCCCCCCCTTCCTCGACGTCAAGTGTCTGTCACGACCTGTCATCGGAGCCTTCAAAGCTTTTTCACCCGTAGGGGAACCCTCTCTGGTCATTTCAGACAGATCAAAACTCTGCCGTCGACCACAGTAAGCAATGAGGGAGGGGGAGGGGGTGGAGAGGGGCATGACATCCCATCTTTTCTTTCCGCCGGCTGATTTCTTTGGCAGACAGGCAGACAGGCAGACTAAAAAAAAAAGTCGCCTATTCCTTCAAGTCTCGAATGAACTGCCCAGGCTTGTCACGATCCGACGGCCGAGCCTCATGCGCAGCGCGCCGATCTGTCGCGGGTTTTTAGGCAGAATGGGCGGCGGCCAAGCCGCATACGGGCGCGGTCATGTTTCTTGTTTTTGCGCCCTCTATCACGGGCACACGGGCGAGAGAGAGATAGAGAGAGAATTGGGGGGGGGGGTTGTTAGTAATTGCCAATGTGGGCATCATGGTCTTCCTCGGACCGGACCCTTCTCCCCTCAGGGTTTTCTTTTCTTACTCTTCTTCTCTTATCGTTTGGTGAAAAGGTGTCTGTCTAATCCCTTGACCCATGGGACATCTCAAACGACAAACGCACCAGACAATTGTCAGCCCTCCCTTGTGGAACTCCAGGGCGAGAGGGAAGGGGGGGGGGGGGGGGGGGGGGGGGGGGGGGGGGGATGGAGAATCTGTCTACCGGAGGCTGGGTCGCCCGCTCGTGGGTGAAGAATGCGCCCACTCTCCCCGGATGAGCCAAGCATTGAACGTAATCGTACATATTATATTATGCCTATATGCGCGCGCGTGTGTGTGAAGAAATGGCCGGGGAAAGGCCCCTCCCCGCTGGCACGGACGAGATCGGTCGAGGCTTAAAGCTTGGCCATCTTTGCCCCCCCCCCCCCCCCCTTCCCTTCCTCTACGTGTCACACATCACGGTCGTCATCTTTTTTACCTGGCAGGCGGGCCGGCCTGTTTCAAAGGCGCTGCCAGGCTGCGGTGGCGGGCGTTTCAACTCTGGACGGGCAGAATGTGTGTTGCTTATATATCACGGTGGTGGAGGCGACATTATAGGCTATGACGGCTAATAAACGACAAAAAAGACGAGACGACAATGACAGGCGTCCCCCCCCCCCTTCTTGACACGGAAGTGCCGTCAGGAAAAAGCCTAGGCGGCAAGGGTAATATATTTTTGCCAAAGTCATGCATGTTCACAAGCCTTTTCGACTTGTACCGCCGCGTTCCCTGAACGGGCGTCTCAATATTCAGACTGATCGTTCCAGTAGAGAGTCTCATGGTAAACCCTGTGGGTTGGGGAGTCAGCCTACAATACTATGCAGCACAACAATACAGGCCGATTCCGTGGCAAAGTCGGAGGGATCATGCCTTCCTCGACCACCGACAAGCATATCTCTATAGGAATCGCGGGCCGACGAAGAGAAGAAGAGCCCATTGGACGGGAAATGGAAGATGCCGGGGAGAGAGGGGGACGGCGGGCAAAAACTCACTCGGGTCCGGTGGCGAACAAGGGCCAGCCGAGCTTCAGCGTGATGTACTGTATCAGGTGGCTCGCAACCTTGATATGGCCGACATCCGTGGGGTGCCACTGGCCGCCGATGTCGTTGTGCTGCAGGATGCCGGTGGTGTTGAAGAAGTGGACGAAGGGCCTGGCCGGCGCGCTCGCCCGGCCGGTCGTGTCGGTGACGGCGTCCCACGTCGTCGGGCTGCCGAGGTAGGCCTCCGAGTTGAAGTACTCGTAGACGCTGTAGACCTCGTCCCGGAGGTCGATGTTCTGGCCGTACGTGTTGCCGTCCTGGTAGAAGCCTTGCCACATTTGCTGCAGTCGAGGGTCAGCCAGCCGGGCAGTCAAGCAGCAGCAGGGGAGAAGGAGGAGGAGGAGGACGCGGCATGTTCGTACCATGATTATGACCTGGGCCTCGGGCCACTTGCCGTGGATGCCCTGGATGAGCTTCTTGTAGTGATGGACGTAGGCGGCCTTGCTGACGCCGTTGGCCGCGTTGGCGTCGTTGGTGCCGAGGTTGATAACGACGAGGTCGGCGGGAGGGTTCCTGGAAAAGTCCCAGGGCTCGGGGTCATCTGCGCAAGCCGCCGTCAGCCCACCGGTTCCCGATGATGATGCCGTCTCCGGCTCCCTCCGATGGTCATCGGGTGCCAGACTCCGGTTTGAATACGTCAAGCCCGTCCACTGCTGCTGCTGCTGCTGCTGCTGCTGCAGCTCCGGCGGCACGTACGCCTGACGACGACTGCAACACGTACCTCCCCACACCTCGGCCGCCCGGCCGCCCGTGTCGGACGTGTAGAACCACTGGTGCGACTGCCCGCGCGGGTTCCCCCAGCACTCCTGGTCGGCGACGCATATGCCCGGGTACGCCGTGATGGAGTACTCGGTGTTGCCCAGCCCGGCGCCGACGCCGTACGCGAACCCGGCCATCGCCTCGTACGTCGCGTACATGCCCGCCGACAGGCTGTCGCCGATGAACTCGACGCGGCGCGGGTAGTCCGGGACCGCGACGAGGCCGCCCCCCGCGGCGGCGACGTGGACGCGGTCGACCTGCACGCCGTACGCCCAGTTCGTCACGCGCATCTCGAAGGTGACGGGGCTCACGGGCCCGGTGAGGCCGACGCCGGGGGTCGTCTCGGGGCTCACGAACAGGTGGGTCGCGCCGGCGGTGACGTTGGTGTGCATCCAGTCCAGGCCGGCGATGCGGTAGGCCACCAGGGTGCCGGTGGTGGTGTGGGGGCCGAAGGTGACGGCGACGGTCTGGCCGGTGAAGCCGAACTTGATGCCCGGAGCCCTGGTGCCCGACGGCGTGTGTGTGAGATTTTTGCTTCATGTGTTCCCAAGGCTTCCAAAGAGGGGGGGGAGGGTGAGAACTCACGCCCACCAGGATATCTTCTTAGAGTCCCAGCGTCCCTTGTAGGAGATCTCCGGGGCGTCGGCGTCGTACGTCGTGTAGTCGCCGGCGGCCAGGTCCACCTTGGTATCGGCGAAGTGCGTCGCTCTCGAGCGACCGTTCTCGAGGATCGTGGCCGTCGCGGCGGAGACGCAAGCGAGCACCGCCGTCGCCAGGGAACGGAACATCATCATGATGGCGTGGGGGGCGTTCCGTCTCGTCTGCGCGCCCAATGTCGATGTCGATGACCTGACGGACAGCAGCTTGGAGGTGGCGATGAACATGGGCGGTTAGGGGGCGGCGGCGAGGGCTTCTTATGGGACACTCAAAATACGCTTGCTGTGCCCCCCGGACTGCAGTAGCATCGGACCCCTCATGGCAACATGAAGCTAATGTTCGTCGCGGTCCAAGATGGACCGAGTCGACGAGGGACTCCAGAGTCCCGATCGGATATATCGAGGAAGAGCGCCCCGGATACCCGGGTCTTGGGTCCCTCTCGGCCTCACTCGAGCCGACTGTCTTCGGATGCGGGTTACGCTTCTGTGAAATCCGGCAATGATTGTGTACAAAAGAGGCCATGCTGATGATGTGTCAGCCGCCATATCCTACTCACTCTGGCCATTGTCTTCCGCCAGGCGTCCAGGACATAGATAAGAAGAAGGCAATTAAAAAAACCTTCACCGAACAGACTGCGTGACCCGGTTCGAGATCAGGATGACCATGGTTGCTCATCTTCTCAAAGAGCCGTTACCTGTTGTGGCCGGCGGAACAAGAGGCTCCGTGGGCCGTATCGGGGGTGGGTCGGGCGGTCGGCAGGCAGGGCGGAAGGTGTGGGTCGCTGGGAGGCTTGGCCGCCGTCTAACGGATTCCGAAGAAACCCGCCGTGCACTCCGGGCCGGGCGGTATTCGGAGGAAGAATGTCGGAGGACGGGGCAGAGCGGCGGTATCGAGCTCCTCATGACTGTTTGGTTGGCGCCGCCGCACCGAGGTGAGGTGGGCACAGATGACAGCCGAGCTATCGCCAGGCCCCAAGCGCATAGCGTCACACTAGTTAACAGTCTCAAGGACATTTGGGCTTGGACGGCAACCGAATGCGACGTGCGTGCCCTACGTGGACGACGGCGTTTTGGAACACAGGATTTTGACTGACATGTGGCGGCCGTCTAGCCGAGGACGGTAAAGAATGGCAGGTAAAGACGGGCGGCGAATGACGATCTGCATGAAAGAAAAGACGAATGCCGGGGCATGTTCCCATCGAAGCTCTGCACTACGCCATGTACGCTACAATGGGTGGAAGTTGAGGCTGAAGGCTTCCAAGCGCTGGACAAGGGGGAAGCGCCCTGCAAGGAGCGCGCCGATGTGCAGCTCGTTGCAGCACCTAATCGGGCGGCTTGGCCCATCCGCGTCTGCATCATGTACATGCCGTAGTGCAGCGCCCAGCAGGCTGGCTGGCACATGTCCGCGGTCGAAGGGGGGGGGGGGAGGAGGAGAAGGAAGAGGACTGTCTCGTTTCGAGCCCTCCCTTCTGGTCGTATGTTGTTGCGTGTTTCGATTCGCGCCCATCGATCCCTCGGCCTGCTGTCCAGTCTCGTCGGAGGGAGGATGAGGAGGAGGAGGACAGGGACAGGTGCGACGGCAGCACCAGAAAACACGCACTAACCGTCCGACCAGAGATTGTACGAAATACGGGGAGGGACGGGAGCCTTGGCAAAAGCCGCGTCGCGTTTCCCCCGCGTGAAAGCCGTCATCCCTGCGGGCCCACGACGGACCTCCAGGGAGCACTGACCGCCTGGTCATCCCCACGGGAGACGGCCGACGGCCGGGTTTGCAGGCTGTCCGGAGGCCCGTTGAATGTCAATGTTTGTTCGTATGCGGCGAGAGGGGCAAAAAGTAGGCAACTTATCGGGCAAGGAAGAAAAGACGGGAATAACCGGTAGGGAGGTAAATGGCGCGTCACGGCGGAGAGGAGACGAGGTGGGAAACGAGTCGAGTCGACCGCCATGGGCCCCGAGCCGAGAGGACATCGTCACACGGAGCTGGCGGACATGTAGATGGATGGAAGTAGTCTGTATACTTTGAGTGGTGTATAGATGAAAGTACTCTGTATACCTTGAGTGGATAGATGGAAGCAGTCAGTATACCTTGAGCAGTGTATCGATGGAGGTGCTCTGGATCTGAAGAGCCGCCGGGGAGAAGCAGTACAAAGCATGTACCGTCGGTTCCTATGTGTGCATCTGCATCTCCAGGTGCAGAGAGGACGAGCATCGTCGGCCCTGTCCTCCTCGGCCATGTCTCACTTGCAGCCGTGGCTCGGCATCGGCCTCCCATCTCTCTCTCTCTCTCTCTCTCTCTCTCTCTGAACGCAGCCAACAATCAATCACCTGTCTGTCAGTCTGTCAATCTGTCTACCCACCCCTCAATTCTTGGGAACCATTCGCCGCGAGCGAGCATCTTGAGATAGTTACCGATGCCCCCCCCCCCCCCCCCCCCCCCCCCCCCCCCCCCCCCCCCCCCCCCCCCCCCCCCCCCCCCCCCCCCCCCCCCCCCCCCCCCCCCCCCCCCCCCCCCCCCCCCCCCCCCCCCCCCCCTTTCCCCCCTCCTCATCACACCCTCCCGGATCCCATCATCACGAGCTCATTAGCCCTCCGTCTAAATAGGAAGGCCAATAATCTCGCGATACCACCACGGCGGGAACCCGGCGCTTGTCTTGAATGAACGACTCTGACCGAGGGATGCCACACACTCACACACATATCACACACGCTACATGTCGTGCCTGTCCATCCATCCATCCGTCCGTCCATCCATTCGTCCACCCACCCCTTCACCACTCACCCAACTTTGGCTCTCGTCTGGGTTGCGATGCACGGCTGTGCCTCTTTTGTCCCAGACACAGAACCCCCCCCTCCAAAGAGCCAACGCGGCCGCTCGCTACCAGAGGCCGTCCGTCACCGGTCAATCTCCGTCTTCGTTTTTCTCTCTCTCCCTCTCTCTCTCCTCCGTCCATTGATTGAACTTTCTTGCCCAGCCTCGCGGGCATTGCGCGCCGAAATTGCTTTTTTCTTGTCTTCTTCTTGGTCATCCCACCCTATCCACTAGCGGTTGTGGCGTCCCAGAAGCGTGGGCAGAGATCGACCCATCAGCTGCGCGCAGGCAGGGGAGGGAAGGGGGGGGTGAAGCAAACAAACCCCATCCCGTCCGTCCTCCTCCGTCCCTTTCCCCCCTTTTTTTCCCCTTTTTTTGCCTTTTACCTATCGCGGCCCGGACGGGAACACATATCAATCTCGACCCTAGTTTGCGTGAGCAGCAAAAGAGAGCCGTGTGCCGCCATTAGAGCCTTTGCTCTCTCCTTCTCTCTGCATCTTCGCTCCCTGTCCCCTCCCAACAAGTCAAAGCGGCCGAGACCCGACCCGGGGGGCCTAGGGCCTGAGTCTGGGTGACCAAGAACCGAGACCTGTGCGCCGGGCGGGCAGCAAACCAACTCGTACATAATCAACCAGGGCAACCGATCTTATTTCATCGAGGCGGTGGGTGGTGGGAGGGTGCGAGCTGACCGGCTTGTGTTGTGTATGTGTGCGTGTGAGTGCGGTGTGTGTATCACCAAAAAAGAAGAAGAAGAAAACACATTCTCCTCATCCTCCTCCTCCTCCTCCTCCTCCTCCTCCTCATCTTCTCCCCGACTTCAGACACGGCTCGTCCTCCTCTCCCTCTTTTCCCCCTTCTGCAACATCGAGACCGGCCTTCTTCCTTTCTCCCTCCTCCTCTCTGCCTCTCTTTACCACACTCTCTCCCTCCCTCTCTCTGTTCTTCGTCTGAGCGTCTCCTCTCTCACCCACCCCCTCGGACGACAGCTCTTCCCGACTCCCTCCGCCCCCTCCGTCCAACATCGCGGCCTCATGTCACGGCCTCTGCTCCGGCGTCCACCTTCACACAACCCGTAACCCCCGTTCGTTGCCCGTCACCTCCGGACCGCCCGTTGCAACGTCGACCCCTCTTACTTACTCTCTCTCTCTCTCTCTCTCACCCCCTCCCCCCGGCCGTCGGCAAAGCCGTCCCGAACCCAATTCGCTCGCGCCGAGCCTCGCGCGCCCAAAAGAAAACCCAAATAATAAGACACACGCAAACAATAAAAACACAACCTACCAGTAATGATCCCTGCCGCCTCTACGATATCATGACTTTGCGCGCGCCGCCATTGCCCACACAAAGGCCGCTACTGCGTATACTATACAGCGTCCCCTCCAGCTCTCGACCAACAATAACAACAGCTGCAACACCGAACGGCTCATGCCATTCGTCGCATCCCGTCGGCCCCTCGTCCGCACGCCGCTACACACACGCATCTCTCACACTCTCTCCCGGATCATCGCCGTCGAAACCCCTCATCCTCTCCTCCCTCTCTCCATCGAGCCCTCCCTCCCCCCACCTCCGACAGGGGGCCAAGACCCCCCCGCCGAACCCGTTATCGCGGCCCCGAATCGATACGATACGATACGATACGATACCAACCGCGCGCATCCCTCCAGATAACGAATCCCCGGATATCTACAAGCAGGCAGACTATACACGCCAGACAACCACCGCAACCAAACTGCTAGCCCTGCCGCCTCCCCCAACCGCGCACGGTGCGCTGCACCGAGAGCCATGTCGACCACCCAGGCCAACGCGGTGCCGGACACGCAGCTGGGCCTGACATACGAGGAGATCCAGCTCCTGCGCCAGGGCCAGCAGGCCGCCCTGGGTCAGGGCCCCGCCGGCGGCGGCGGGGGTTCCTCCTCGTCTCGCGCCGCCAGCCGCGCCTCTTCCAACCAGCAGGGGCTCCTCCTGCTCGACAGCACCTCGCTGGCCGCCCTGGGCCGCTACTTCGACCGCGTCATGGGCCAGATCGAGCAGCAGATCCTCTACCTCAGCGAGCAGAGCAGCGTCTTCACGACGGCCCAGTTCGACCGCGCCGGCAACCTCGTCGACGGCGCCGACGCCGAGATCGCGCGGTACCACGACCTGCTGCGCCAGCTCGACGAGCTCGAGCTCGACTTCGACCGCGTCAGGCACATCAAGGACATCGTCCGCGGGTACCGCGCCCGCGTCGAGGAGATGGAGCGCGAGCTCGCGCGCAGCGGCGGCTCCGGTTCGTCCTCCTCGAGACACAGGGAAGGTCATCATTCGTCGCACAGGCATGGCCACCGGCACGGACACGGCCACGGCCACGGCCACGAGAGCTCCTCCCGCCGGCACCGACACTGATATACATGTCTTTTTTCTTTTTTTTTTCCGTCTCCCGACGGGTTTTCGGATCGGAGACAGCTGCCTGGGCCGCTTTTCGACAGAGAAGGGGGATTCATCAGCGGCTATATACACACATACGCGTCTTTTTTTTCGTGCAGGTTGCACACCAAGTGGAAACATCGACGAGCGGGTTAGACAAAGAGTCTATCCTATACCTTTGCCAGTATGTCGGGATGGAGGGGAAAAGATGTTCGGTTACACGACCGTCCCCCCCCTCAAGAAGAAGAAAAAGGGGGAAAAAGTTACATCAAAAGGCTTCGGAAGCGGATACGATGGACGTGCCCTCCGCCTCAAGCGGGAACACACAGCACCGCAACGGGGAGGAGGAGGAGGGGACCAGGTGTCGGGGAAGAGAACCACGGCGATGACCGAGAGGGTTCAGGAGAGGCTGTCCGTGTATCTTATCAATTTGGCGTGAATCAGGGCGTATGTGTGTGTGGGCGTCACGGCGGTCATAAGACGAATGGGAGGGCCTCGCGGCTTGGGACACAAGATGGAAACGCCTCACGGCTCGTTGGTCTGTTGTTTTTTCTTCTCTTCAAGGCGTTGGGTTTTCTCTCTCTCCTCTCTCCCCCCTTTTGCGATCCTCTTACTTCTGATGACACGAGACAAAAGAGAAAAGAAAAGAAAAAAAACCACGAAAAAACACCGGTCACTATCAGGATACCGACACCACAACGCAGTTCTCCTCGAGCCGAAAGATACCCCCCCTCCTTTGCTTCTCTTCTGTTTACCCGTTTTCATTTTATTCCATCTTGACGGGCCAAAAAAAAAACCCACCTCTCAGCCTCGCGGCAGCACTGTACATGATCTTTTGAATTCGATCCTATCGGTAAAACGAGGAGTTTTCACTGTTCTCCCTGCCCATTACGAGCTCACGGTTCCTTTTACTGTCTCTTTACTTCTTTTCCCGAGCGGCTTGGGGTCAATTTGGGTTAGCGGGCCAAAGCCTACGTCGGCCAAAAGAAAACAAAACAAAAGCCACTTTGATTACTACTTTCATCATGACCTAGTCTGTAATGAGAAAGAAAAGAAAAAAAAAGAAACAAGTATTCCAAATTCGGACCGTGATGCTCTCTCAGCGATGTTCTTCTCCAGACCCTTGTTGGGGGGAGGACGGTAAACTATGCGCACCGATCGCGACCGCGAACCACTCGGGCAGCCGTTGGGCGACGGGTGGCGTTGGAACCAACAGTGAAATGCCGAGAGAGATTGTCTCATTCAGCCAGGTAGCGAGGAGGGGGATTGGTTACACGCGCGTGCCGGTCCATCGATCAATAATCACGCCATCCGACCCGGCCCCGACTGGCATGCCTCCAGCCGGCCTCCGGACGCCGACTCTTACCAATGACCGTACGGTTTGTAGGAGGGCAAACCAATGAATGGCGTGATCGGTATCCCTTCTACCAATGGTCGCTTGCCTCGATGCAAGGCTTTGGCGCAATCCCATTCAAGCTTGCGCAGCTTCGCGAATCCCCCCGGGGGAAGGGGGGCGGACCACCGTCATGCCATGCGGCTTCGTGGTCCTGTCGCATGATGCACCGAGACCGGGAGTGATGTTTCTCTTGTTCAAACCCAGCAGGCATGGAAGTCGCACCGACTTGCGCGACAGACGTCGCGGTCAATCCTAGACTCGTAGAAACTAGAAAGAGGATGGAAGGGGGGGGGGGGGGGCTATCGCTCGACGTCGTTCTCATCGTCGAGCCCCCCGACCCCCACCACGCCGTCGACCGTCACCCCGCCCCAGAGCCTCGCAGGGGCCCTCGCGACCTCGACCTCCTCGAGCGCGAACCTCGGCCCCGCGCCGAGCACCTTCTCGCGGTGCCACGGCCCGACGAACATGCCCTCCGGGTCCGCCGCGTCCCGCACCGCCCGCCACGCCCGCAGATCCTCCTTGGCCCCGTCGTCGTACGACGCCGCGACCGCCGCCGCCCCCGACTCGAAGTTCTTGGCCCAGTGCGGCCGCCCGCCGAGGTCCCGCATCAGCCACTCAAAGGCCTCATAGTACCGCGCCCGGCACGGCGGGTCCGCGCGGTAGGGCCGGTACAGCGTCGCGTTGAGGTACAGCGTCGGGCCGTCGGGGCGCGTGGGGTCGAGGTACGGCCGCGCGTCGCCGTCGCTGCCGAAAGGAAAGGACCCCGCCCGCGAAGTGTCGCTCACGCGCACCTCGACCGGCGCGTGGACGTAGAGCCCGTCGGCCGAGAAGGGGATGCCGTGCGGCACGTAGCCCGGGTCGCCGGGCGCGAGGCGGTTCAGCCACGACGACAGCCGGGCGAGGGCCTCCGGGCCCCTGTGCAGCGCGACGGCCCACTCGTTGACGTACTGGCTGTACAGGCAGTTCATCAGCAGCGCCTCGCGGCTCGGCTGGACGGCGGACGCGGTCGACCCGTCGCGGAAGCCGTACTGCATGCCGAAGACGAGCCACTCGACCCAGGGGAGCACGCGCGGGACGTGCTGCGCGAGGTACAGCAGGTTGTGGTAGAGGTGGTAGCCCAGCGGGCCGTCGTAGTTGCGCCGGGGCGGCGGCGCGTGCGGCTCGTCCGTCTTGTCGGCCTTCCAGACGACGGCCCGGCGGGTGTAGGGGAACCACCAGACGCGGACGAACTCGCTCTGGGTCCACAGGTCGCCGGCGGCCCAGGCGTCGAGCATCCGGCGGTCGGCGTCGACGGTCTGGGTCCAGCGCAGGGAAAAGGCCGGCACGGCGCGGAAGGTGACCTCGGTGATGACGCCCAGGGCGCCGAGGGAGAGCAGGGCGGCGCGGAAGAGCGGGAGGTTCTCGTCGCGCGAGCACGACTCGGTCCTGCCGCTGGCCAGGGTGATCTTGAGGGCGACGACGTCCTCCGACATGAGGCCGTGCCGGAGGCTGCTGCCGTGGGTGCCGGTGGAGATGGCGCCGGCGATGGACTGCTGGTTGATGCTGCCGAGGTTGGGCATGGCCAGGCCGCGGCGGTCGAGCTCGTCGCACAGGGCGTAGAGGCGGATGCCGCTCTGCATGACGGCCAGGCCGGTGGCGGGGTCGACGGAGAGGAGGCGATTGTAGCGGTCGAGGTTCAGCTGCCAGCTCGAGGTGCAGGTGATGTGGGAGGGCGAGTGGCCGCAGCCGACGGTGACGAGGCGGCGGCGGTGCCGGCGGGCGAGGTTGACGGCCTTTTCGACCTCGTCGAGCGACTCGGGCTGGATATAGAGCTCCGGGCGGGATTGGAAGGTGCCGGCCCACGTGTGATGGGCGTGGCCGGGGCGGGCGCGGAAGGGGACGCCGTCGGCGCCGCTCTTCTCGAGCAGGGCGGCGATGGCTGGATCCATGGTGGGCGGGCGGGCAGGGCGTCAATGGGTCAGATGTCCTCTCTCTTTCTGGTGGGTGGGTGAGGGCACCAAGGCGACGCGTCCTGGCAGACTCAGTGTTGGCGGTAATGGTCAACTCAGCTCGGGTCGGCACCTGGAGTGGTCAAGATGTATGTTGTGGACGACATCGGAGGGAAGAAGGGGGAAAAGAGGCCATGGTCAGTACTAGAAAGCCTGCATATTTTCATGTTAGCTCTACCCGCGCTGTCTGGGACAGGATGGAACCAGATGCGGGAGACGCGGGAACAGAGTTGCGCTCAAGATGAGCTCATCGATGTTCCGGCGGACGCGCCGTGATTCGCTGCGCGTCAAAAGTCATCGAGTCACCGTTTGCGGCGGCTAGTCCCGCAAGCTGCATGCTGCAGATATGTAGCTGGGGGGAAAGCTAGACTAGCCCATCCATCCCTGCAACGAGAACTCTCCGAGGGCTTCACCTCATCTCGTGGTGCCTTTTACCTACCACACACACTCGGCACTTATAGACCAGGCGCCCTGCAGCAACAATATCAATCATGTTTAACCAGTATATTCCTCATACAGCTGCCTACCTTCTTACGGCTCGACACCCGCTGGGCGTCTTGCGCAACCTTCTCCGGAACCAAGCCACTTGACTCATCACTCCCAGACATCTCCCCTTTCCTTCTCACCCTCGACTCGCAGAATTGCCCTCAGATTAGCTCTCTTATGTTCTCACGGACAACGACCGATGGGACTCCGCCAAAGTGACTGGAAGGACCCTCGTGCTGTCTGCAACTTTGGCTTATTTGGACTTCGTGTCATCACCGAGCAATTCTGCATCGTGTCGCTGCACCGCCGCTTGGCCGGCAGTTCCTGAGATCTGCAACGCCCACGTCAGCCACAACCCGACCACGAGCGCTTTGAGGGGGGGGGGTTCGACTTACCGGCCAGCTCCGATTGAAAACTATATACGTCCTATCATGAGCGATGCCCGAAGGCCGAACCGCAAACCTACCCCCGCGAGGAGGGAGGCTGTGGATCCGACGGGGGCTCGGCTTCTAGGTTATGAAAAATCTGTCATCATTGCGGCACGGGATCTCGAGAAACGAGCGCCGGCCGCACACCGGCGCAACGATTGCATCCATGCCGGGGAATCCCCATAGCACGGTGCCTGCTCAGATCTCTGTTCTTTGGTGCTGGTCCTGCCATCGCGTGGAGGGTTCTTTGCAGAACCGCGGCACTGATGATCCCGTAACCTTGATGTGAAAAGCAGTCATCACCGCAGGCTGGAGGTGGGTTGAGGTGAGAAAGAGACACAGCGCATCCGAGACGAAGCAAACATGAACGAAAAGGAAGCAAGAGAGGCAAGAGTCAGATCCGCGTCTCTAGAGGTCGGGGAGAGATGGTTTATCGGGACGGGCTTTGGCACCCGAGGCGTCGATGCCTTTGCTCCATCCATCTCACTTGAGATACATACAGGGCCGCGGAGCTGACGCCCTGGATCGATTGCTGCCGCACGGCAAATTCCTGAACGGCACATTTGCTGGCGCTCTGCGCACGATTCCTGGAGAAAAAGAAAAGAAACGAGTACGAAGACCATTCTTGTCAATATGCCCTGTAACATCATTAGCAACATGGTCCTTGTGCAGCGATCCCGGCCGGGCTCACCTCAAGCCACAAGCCATGGTGGTGCGCATGGGAAGGCAAAGAAAGTCTTGGTCTCCATTCCACAAGGATGATGCCATGAGCTGATCCGGAAGAGGCGGAGATTGCCAGATCAGAAACGCCTGTTGTTGTCGTTGTTGATGATGTTGTCGCAGAAACTCGACGTTTGTCGGTTTGGCAGAAAATCCCAGTTGAGATGATGACGGGAGAAAGCGCGACCAGACGCGACGCAGAAAGACGGACAGACAGACACTGACTGGAGCTTTGGGCACACACGGTCGCTAGGTACGGTACGGTACGTACCTACGTACTACGTATCTACCGAGGTACGTACCTACCTAGGTAGTCGTGCACAATCCGAGCCCACGATAGTTACAGTTGGCTAGATTGGAATGTTGTTACACCCATATACCCAACAGTTGATCCAGCCAAGTGGCCCTGTCGTCGGAAATGCAGCGTGCTCTTCCGTCACTCGGTGAATGCATACTGCACTTGAATCTGCCTGCATACCTAGGTACCTAGGGATAGATGGAGCTACGAGGAAACGACGATGCCATGTTGGTGTATCTGACTACCAAAGTATTTCGGTAAAGTATTATTACCTACCCACCTAGCCTCGGGCACAAGGCTCGTTACTGTAATAACACCACCATTCGACTACTGAGCTGATGGCTCAACGGCATGGTTTCGAGACGGACAAGGGACCAACCAAATGTCGAGGACAGCATCAATCACAGTTGGATGGCGTCACTTATTATTAGGACTAAAGGTTAAAACTTATTTTCTATAAAATACGACTCTACAACTAATGAAACCAACGCCTTGCAGTAATGAAAGCTTGTTACTGGCTTTGATTTAACGCCTGACAGCGCAATAAAGTGCTTTTTCAGAAGGGCATATCTGTAACTTTGGTCAGAAAATTTATCCTCATTTTATGCCCAAGATACGAAGTAGCAAACTTACAAATTTGTGCACTTTGCTATGCTTTATAACGCACACGCCATGCTCCATGCGACCAAGGCGTGCACAGGCTGCTTCAGTTGACTCCAAATCGGCGATTTGACCATCGCGGCACCTGCATAGCTTGTTATTTTTTGAAGTCTTGGAAGTCATCTCAGTACTTACTCGCATTCGAGAGTCTTGTTAGCTAAAGCAGATGTAATAAGTGTGGTGAGGAGGAGAAGATTAATCTGCATTGTGATAAGATAGTAAGGCTTTCTTAAAGAAGATATAGAATAATGTTGTTCTTGTTGTTCTTGTTGTTCTGTTTGATCTGTTTGTTAGATAACTTAGACACTTTATATACTACAGAAAGGCTAAGTATCTATATCTAAAATAAAAGCTTTACTTAATTAAAAAGCAATAGAAAACCCTTAGTCATTAAGTTTATATTATTAATTAAGTAAAATTACTATCCTATAACTATTCTGTAATAATTTTACAGGTCTACTGTAACAGACGTCACTGTTACCGCCCGTGCAACAATACATATTTAGGAGAGCAGTAGTAGTAAGTTACTTACCCGAGTGGTATTGTTCTTGTTGCTGTTGTGGAGAAATTACTCCACTAAGGCCCTGGCTAGGAAAAAATAATGCGGCTACTCTGATTGGCTGGGTATGAAGAAATAAGGCGATGCCGCAGGACTTTTAAACGGCGACTCCGTACTTTTCGGCTGGTGCCGTCATCACAATCTAAAACTTGTTAAGGCGCGCGAATCAAAAGTCCAGCAAAGACGCGGCCTAGCCTAACGGCACTTTTCCCCCGTCGGGTAGGGCTGCCATTGTCGTCGGTACTGGGATGGCGGCCATCACCGACCAAGGTACGTGTCGAGGCGGTCCCTCGCCGGCATATGATATGCCATCCTATATACTGGGGAACGGCGGGCAAGCCGCCTGTTAAGAACGGCCTCCCGTTAGGAAAGACGGCTGGCGTTGGCCAGCCTTACCCGCCCTTACCCTCAGCTTAGGTTGAAGCAGCTATAGCTCTGGCCCCGCACCTAATCCAGCTTCGTGGCGGCATTAGTTGTCGAGGGTGACTAGGTATTCAGGTAGGTAGGTACAGTAGGCACTCAAGTACCATTTTCCATGTACTGTACTCTGACGAGCGACCTGCACCGCCACACCTACCATCCACCACCACCGCAGCAGCAGCCACACTCCCTGCAGAGACCGTACGTTACGTACCGTACCGTCCATGTCCAAAAGGACGACGACCATCAGCTCGGATAACTCTTGTTTACTACATGTAGGCACTTTCGTCATACGGCCCCGTGATTCTTTCTCTGCAAGCGTCTATAGTCTATACCTCTCCACCTCCGCCGCCTCCTTTAGCCTCTCCTCGACCCGCGCAATCACCTCGGCGTCGTACAGGTCCTCTAGCCTGGTGTCGTCCTTCTTGAGGTACTCCTTCTCGTGGCGGAGGGCCTCGTCGCGCGTCATGCAGACGAGGTCGCGGAACCGGACGTTGGACCACTTCTGCTCCTCGGCGCCCTCGCCGATCCGCAGCTTCGTCGGGCCCTCGGGCCGCCTCCACCGCACGAGCACGAGCCTGTTGATGAGGCCCGTCACGGCGCTGCGCCCCTTCCACAGCTCCTCCGTCAGGAACGCCGCGTCGCCGAGCGACAGCGGGATGCGGAGGCCCTTGGACTCCTCGATGCCGTACCGGTGGTGAACGATCCTCGTCTCGGAGCCCTGCACGAAGGCCACGATGTCCGTGTAAAGCTTGTCGCGGTTCTTGGCCGGGACGTAGTCGAGGGGGTAACCTGGAGGGGGGGGAGGGAGCGCGTCGTTGGTCAGTTTTTGGCCAAAAAAAAAAGTCAAAGCTATTGCGGGGTGGAGGTTTTTTTTCTTCTTCTTTTTTTCTTACCAGAGATGCTGAGGATGACGTGGTTCGCGACGACGTAGCCAAAGACGGCGGGCATCGTGCCCAGGACGGGGAGGATCCGCACTCGGAAGGTGGGCAGCACGCTGAGGTCGCCGACGGTGCCCTTCTTGAACTCCTCCTCGGACAGCGGCAGGAGGGCGGCCTTGCCCTCGCCGGCCACCTCGGTCGAATAGACGACGGGGATCCCGCCGGTGACGCCATGCAGCTTCAGCTTCCTGCGGGTGGCTCTCGAGAGCCCGTCGTCAGTGCTGGCGCCGATGTCGCCCACGTTCACGCGGGTCGGGTCGCCCTTGGCGCCGGCGCCCATGCTGGAGATGACGGGAATGCCGTGGTCGTGGCAGTATTTGAGCAGGGCGACCTTGGTGTCGATGTTGTCGATGGCGTCGACGACGTAGTCGGGCTTCTGCCCGTCGTCGTCCCCGCCCCAAGGGGCGAGGAGCTGCTCGGCGACGGCGCCCTCGAACTTTTGGTTCTTGAGCTCGAACTTGGCCCAGGGGGCGATGGCGATGAGGCGGCGGTAGAGGCACTGGACCTTGGGGATGCCGACGTCGGCGAGGGTGGCGACGGCGTGCCGGTTGAGTGAGCTGAGCGTGACCTGATCAAAGTCGATGAGGCGCAGCTTGGAGACGCCGGAGCGGGCGAGGGCGGCGGTGCAGTGGGAGCCGACGCCGCCGCAGCCGACGACGATGACGAAGGAGTCGCGCAGCTTCTGCAAACCCTCGTCCTTCAGGAACACCCTGTTGCGGGCCAGCTGCTCCAGGATGAGTTCCTCGTCAAAGTCGCCGGCCTGCGCCCTCTTCGCGAGGGCCTGGTTGCGGGCATCCTCCTTGTCGATAGGGGGCGACGCAGCGCCGAAGTGAGTGAGCTGTGCCGATTTAGTCCCGTGGTCAGAATATGTATGGTGCGGGCGAGCGGGGAGCTTAGCTTGACGCACATTTGGGGCATCCGCTGACGACGACGGGATGGACTTTTTCAAGCCCTCAATGCGTTCTTTTCTTTCGAATGCTTGGTATCCGAGGATGAGGCATGCCACCGTCGCGCCTGACAACACCGCGGTGGCGGCTAGTTGTGCATGCGGACTCGATGCCGCTTTGGAGAAGAATGAAGACATGTTCAACCTCGCCTGTTCATCATGGAGAGAGGGACGAACCAAGAGGGTTATAGACCGGAGCAGGGGATATGTGATGAATGGCCGTCGACTTGACCAGTCTTACACATGGATACACACTCACGGAACTAACTCTTACCAAGAAAAATAAAAAAAAGGAAAAAAACGGGTCTCAGTCGCAAAGTCGGGGGTTTACGCCATCACCGGCGTTCGAGGCCAAGGGAGGAAAAGGTAGAGAGGCAATAAATAAAGTAAAGAAATAAAAATAAAATAAAAATAATTAGATCAAAGCAAAAAAAGTCGACAAGGTGAGTGGCCAATCACCAGCCACAAACCCCAACTTGAAGTGCGGCGGAACAACCACCCACCGACCGCTCCGACCGCGGCCAATTCCGTCCCCACAGCGCCGCACTGGACTCTTTCGGTGGCTCAATTGGCAGCTCCCCCCCCCCCTGGTCCTGAAGCTTCGAGCTCACCGAACACACACACAAAGCCAAACTGCATCGCCATCCGCGCAGCAAAAGTGCGCCCCACGACCTCGTCATCCGAAGGCGCACGCACATATTACGACAAACCCGCGCAGATACATGAAAAACACGTAATCGAACCCTCCCCTCCATGCCTCCCCGGCCCCCCGCAGCCACGATGCGCCAGCGCCTAGCCCTCCGCCGGGTCCTCCTCCAGAGGCTCTTCCGGCTCCAGACCGCCCGGCCATTCACGAGCAACCACGCGCCCCTCGCCTCGCGCGGCGGCCGGCCGCAGCTCCCCTTCCTCTCGATCCCCGTCGCCTCCCCGCGCGCCCCCCGCGCCCGCTACTTCACCACCGAGAAGAAGCGCTGGCTCCGCCACGAGGGCCGCGTGTTCCTCCGCTACAACGCCTCCCTCTGGGGCGCCGCCCTGTGCGTCCTCGGCATCGTCTTCCTGCTGAACCAGGAGGCTCTCGAGAAGGAGCACCCGACCCCCCACGAGTGGTCCCTCCTGACCCGCATGCGCGTGCGCGGCGCCAAGAACGCCGCCAAGGACAGCCAGGACCGCGAGGTCGACTGGGTCGAGGTCCTCGTGTCGTGCCGCGAGGCGCTCAAGAGGCTCGAGGACGCCGGGATCGACGGCGCCGGCCTCGGCGACCTGCTGGGCGACGACGAGCCCCTCTCCATCGACGGCGTGGGCGGCGCCGGCAAGGACGCGTCGGGCAAGAGCGAGAACTGGAGGCGGGGATATTACGAGGTGCTGATGCTCCTGGCCCAGGCCTCGGAGCAGCTCGACGGCTGGGTCAAGGACACCACGAGGAACGTCGTCTTCCCGCCCGAGGTCGTCGTCGGCCCCTCGAACCCGCACCCGAGGCCCATCCCGCCCGGCGCCGCGAGCGCGCCCAGGGAGGAGGACTGCGAGGTCGCCTTCGAGCCGGCCGAGAACCACTACCTGCGCATCCTCACCACGAGGGGCTTCACCGCCCGTCAGAAGATGGACGCCGCCCTGCGCTACGCCTCCTTCCTCGACTACAAGCGCCTCCCCGACGCCGCCGAGCGCATGTACCAGTGGGCCCTGTCCCTGGCGACCGAGGGCGACGCTCCTCCTCAGCCCCGGGTCGACCCCCGCACCTACACCTTCGCCGGCGACAAGCTGTCGTCTCCGCCGTCCGAGAACCTGCTGACGGTCCTCACATCCGTCGCCCTGCACAAGGCCCGTGCCGGAGACGTCAACGCCGCCCTCCCCATCTTCATCTCCGTCCTCCGCGCCCGCCGCGCCCTCCCGCAGGCGCCGCCCCCGGGCCAGGAACCCCCCGCCGCCGCCGACGCCGGACGACGCTCCGCCGACTCCCTCTGGCAGAGGGTCTGGGCCCTCGCCCAGCCGCCCGTGTACCCGCCGCCGCCCGACGACGGGTCCCGCCCCCCCGCCTGGCGGCACCCCCGCGAGCTCTGCGAGGAGGCCGCGCTCAACCTGTACATCGGCGAGATCCTCTACGCCGCCAGGGACGGCGGCGGCGCCGGCAGCGGCAGGGCGACGAACCGTGAAGAAGGCCTCGCGTGGACGCGCGACGCCGTCGACCTCGCCGAGGAGCAGCTACGCGCCATCGGCCCGTCGGGCGGCGACGCCCGGGCCCGGCACACGTGCCGCGAGTGTCTCAGCACGGGGCTGCAGAACTGGTCGACCATGATTGCCAGGCTGGCCCGGGAGGAGGAGGAGGCGAAGAAAGCCAAGGCCGACGCCACCCCCGCAAGGTCGGTCTTTGGCTTCTGGAGCGACGCCAAGACGACGACGATGACGACGGCCGCCGCCGCCGCCGACGAGGGACGGTGGGCGGCGGAGGAGAAGGTCGTCAAGGAGAGGGTGCGGCGGACGAGGGAGCTGCTGGTGCCGGCCGAGCCGCCCGCTGTCGGGCTGGCGTCTCTGCTCAAGGCGTAAAGAAAAAAAAAAATTTCGAAAAGGAGATGTATGTCGCCGCTGTGTTTCCCGGGCGTCGAATGTTGCGGTAGGGGCGACAAAAAACTTGTATAATACTGTTCATATTTCAGGGGGGTAATGATACCAGATGAATACCCTCCCTGTCCACATGTGTCATTCAACTATGCAGATTGAAGAGTGTTTTGCCTGCATCATGTGCAAAAGGGGAGCGACGTAGATACCCGAGGACTTAAATGTTAAATGTCCCGAAGAAAGAGCCGAGGACTACACGAAGGAAGCCCAAACTTATAGCCAAACTCATAGTCTGGTCAACGACGCACAAAAGAACCCGACTATCTCGCCAGCTCCCCGAGGTCACCTTTTCACTTGCGTTGAGATCCCGCGTGAAAGATGACGAAGAAAATGCTTTCCATTGGATGGCCACTGCACTCCCATCCCTCTCCTTTCAGAAACCGGAAGCTGTCCGAGCCATATCTAGACAGGGCCACCTCCCTACGTACGAGATGCCCGCCCACGCTGCCCGCCCACGCGAATATTCCGTGTCCGAATCTTGCCAAAGTCTACTCATTATCCCCTTCACTGTGCTCCGCAGCCCGACTCTTCGCAATCTCCCGAACACCCTCCCAGACGTTGCAGTGTTCATGGTCCTCGGGTGCCATGGCGTACCCGAGGCTCGGCCTGGCGAACTCGGGCAGCTTCTCCCAGGCCTCGTCGAAGCCGCCGGCGGCCCACTCCTCCTCGGTCGGTAGGCGCGGGTCGACAGCCACGACCGCCGGGTGTCGGTAGCCCTGGCCCGCGAGGGCGACCTCCTGGATCCAGCCGAGGATCGGGACCCGGCTGGTGACGAGCATGCGCTCGACGTAGTGTTCTTCGCCGGAGCTAAAGACGGTGCAGCCGTGCTGCGTGAAGGAGGCGGTGTTGGGGTTGCCGCCGGGCCGGGCGAGGGGCGTGAGGGCGGGGGCCTCGTCCGTGATGTACGCCCGGGCGCGGCGGGGGAGGAACTCCTTGAGCGGCTCGTGGGAGAGCTCGTCGACGGCGGTCGTGCTGCCGAGGAGCGAGAGCGTGTTGATCCGGTGCCCGAGGACGGACCAGATATCTGGGCTGTCGAGAGCCCTGGTCACGTGGTCGGCGCCCAGGCCGATACCGACGATGTCGAGACGGGCGCTCGAGGGGACGAGCGCGGGGAGGACCTCGTCGAGGACATAGCGGACATGCGCCTCAGGGCTCTCGTTCTTGCTGACAGAGTGAAGCTTAGGGTTGAACGCGCGACCGTGGTGGACCATGCTCTTTTGCGGCACGGCAAGGGCGGAAGTAGGGCTCAGGGCCTTCTTCCCCTCAGGCCACCACCAGAGCTCGCCCGTGTTGGCTAGAATGATGCCGGGCGCGGATGGATCGGAGGCGGATGACGTCTGGCGAGCGATCTCCCGGACGACCGAGACCATGGAGCCCTTGTTGATGCCGCCAGGGCCATTGGCAACCCGGAGGGCCAAGATGCCGAGGTCTTGGCTGGGCTCGCCAAAGACGACGACCACCCGCGAGGCCGTGGCCAAGTCCGCGCTGGTGAAGATGGGCACATGGGGAGATGTCGGTTGGGCCCCAATGGGAAGGAGAACCTTTTTCATGCCTTCCTTTTCGAGTCGGTTGTGGACGATGTCGCGAATAGCTTCTATTTGGAGTCAGTGGCCAGGAAGGAACGAGGGAGACAGACGACTGGGTTGGTTCCTACCGTTGAAGTGGAAACGCTGGCGGTCGTTGACCCGGCCATTCTTGGTGAGGTAGTACTTGAAGTAGTAATCGGGGTTCTCGATGTTGCGAATCTCGTCTTGGTCGTTGACAAAGTAGCTGTGAGTGTTAGCCCCTTCAACTCTGCGCGAGACGAGAGGGAAGACTTGCCCGAGATCCTTGAGGCTGGACGAGAACATGGGGTCCTTGGGGAGACCAGACCAGCGACGGCGGAACATGGCGGCTTGCGAAGGAGTTGATAGTGGTGACGGAGGTTGGAAGTTAGAGGTAGATAGATGGGAAAGTATGTGCCCCTGCTTCCCTCAGAAGGAATTCGATGAAGGCGTAGGCAAACGGGTGTGAGCGAAGGAAAGCGAGGAACACACACAACGAGACGGGTAAAGACATGGATCAAAAGACAAAGACGGCAAGAGGTACATGACCGTCTCGTCTCCTCCTGCCTTGCATCAAACAAACGCTGGGATCTCTTCCAACCCAACTTACGACTGATTGGAGATGTTTTACACTCTTTTCTTGGTGTTGTATATTTGTACAAATCTTTCTCGTGGCTCACATGCGACCAAACTCCTAATCCCCGATCCGTTTATAAGCGCTCGAGAATGCAGACGTCTCTCGCCCTTCCGGAAGAGTACGCCAAACACCCTTGTATTGTACAGTGGCACTCCCACGCCGTACTGCTCTGTATCGTCCTCCCTGCCTTGCTCCTTTACCAACTGGCCTTCTTGACACCGGGAATGTTGCCCTCGTACGCTTGCATACGGAAGTTGTACTAGAACCAAATGTTAGAACGGACCCGGCGGAAATGATTCGTCGACATACCCTCGTCATCTTGAAGTCGCGGAAAACACCCCTGGACTTGCCGCCCATGATGCAGCGGTTGCGGATCTGCGTCGGCCGGGTGTAGCAGTGCATCTGGCCCAGCTGGAGCTGCGCCTCGGCGCGCACACGCGAAGGAAGCGTCGTGTTCCGGATGATATAGCGGAGGGCTTGTCTGTCGTGGGGCGGGTTGCCTTTGTCAGTCTTTTTTGGTCGCGCAGTTGTCTTGGTGGTTCTGTCTGCGCTGGCTCACCTCTCGGGTTCGTGCTCCATGAAGACCTGGCGCTTCGTGTGGTCACGAATCGTCCGGATGTTGATGAAACAGCCCAGGTCGAGCTTCTTGGCACGGAACATTGACATTTTGGCGGCGTTGCTGGCGGGATTGGGCGGGATTGGGCGGGATGTCACTGGTCGTGTCATCGAAAAGTCGAGCTTCGAAAGCTCGAATTGAAGTTCGCGACGGTCACGTGGAGTCTTATCTTATCGGCCCGCTCACCAAGCTCACCAGGCCCAACCCGTCCGTCCATCTAAGGATCGAATATCATCAAACATTGTGAAGCAGTTCCGCCGCCGTCCGGGTTCGGGACAAGCAGCAGTTAAATCAATTTGATGCGTCTGGTATGATGCTGCTCGAGGTTGGCGAGAAATATCATTTTTGGTATTCTATTAACCGTAAGCAGTCCGAGAACGCCAGCCGTCATCACAGGGCCATGATTGAACTCCCAACGTTGAAATATGATACAGCAGCCGTACAGCGTTCCAAAAGCGAGCATTTTCCCTCCAAAAAGAGAAGAAAAAAAAAAGTTTGAAGCAGTTGTCATCGTACGCGGAAAGCCAGCGTACGACTTGGCTGCTATAATTGGTCCAGCAGCTTTTGTCGCCGCCTGTTGATCAGCTCCTCCTGCACCTCTTCCAGCGTCGGCAACTCCCAGCCCTTTCCATCCCCCGTGTCGCCTGGCAACGGCTCCCAGTCGGGCGGCGGCTGTTGCTTGCCTGTCTTGGCCATGTGCTCGAACGCCTCTTCTTCCTTGGCGAGCTCGTACGCGAGCAGTTCCTTATCCTCCTCGTCCGGCGCGTAGCCGTAGTAGGCGGCGTCGACCTGTTTCCGCAAGTCGTCTCTGGTTTCCAGTGGCTTCTCGTCCGTCGCCTTGGCCTTGGCCGCCTCGAACAGCTCCTTGACGCCGGGGAGGTCTCTCGCTCGTCCAAAGTAGCGGTACCCCTTGCCGCCTCCCGGTATCTCTCGGCCTTGCTCGTCGTATATCTTGCCGCCGCCGCGCATGTAGTTGGGTCCGCCGAGGTTTCGTATTTGCACCTCCCACATGTACTTCTCCCGCATGAGCTTATTGATCTCGTCGTTGAGGTCGCGGATCTGGTAGTCGCTCAGCGCCGTGTCCTGGATCTTGGAGACCTTGCGCGAGATCTCCTTCAGCACCTGGCCACGCCATTTCTCGCACGCAGGTATCGAATCGACTTCGGTGATGACTCTCGGTCGCCTTGTCCGGCCGATGTCGATGATGCCCAGGTCCGCTGCTTGCGCTTCGCGGAAGCGAAAGAGCATGCTCTGCGCCTTTTCCGAATTTCGCGCCTGCACATATGTTGTTAGCTGATTGGCACCCAAGACACAGATCCCCTATGAGCTTACCATCTTGAGAGCTCTAGAGACCGAGAGGTGTCGTCGGCTTCTGGGGATTAGAGTCGGGTACGGCCGCGGAGGTGGAAAGTCGCACGGCGGCAGGGCCTTTTGCAATCTTCAGAAAGCTTTCGGCTGTCAATGTCGCGCGCCGGCACAGACCTCCCCTTTCTAGATACGTACCCCGCCCACCTTCCTTGCCCCACATGCGGTCAGCCACAGAGGTACGTACCTCGCGTTCGTGCTCTGTACGTAACGCAACCCTTTGCGCTGCCACCTACACACCAAGAGCGAGTGACGTGCGAGCTTCCTTCACATACTTTCGGAGCTGTCCATCTCCACGACAAGCTCAGAACACCTCGCCCCTCCCCCATCACAATGCGCCTTACGACGCTGCTACTTGCGGCTTCATCGCTAGTCGGCGCCGTCTTCATTGATGAGGTTGGCGATATCGATTACCACCACGAACTGCTCGGCGTCCCACAGGTCGAAACCACTCTGTTCCACAAGCCCCGGCGCGACGACAAGGCCTCTCTGCTCTACACCCTAAGCGATGTCGGCGTGCTCGGCGCTGTCAACCCTAGCAATGGCGCGGTCGTGTGGCGCCAATTCTTGACGGGAGATGTCACGTATGGCGGCGGACACTTGCGGGCGGCCGAGGGCGAGGACTGGGTTGTGTCAGCGTACGGCAACTCTGTGCATGCCTGGAACGCCTTGTCGGGAAGGAACGCGTGGTGGATCGACTTCGCGGGCGAAATCCGGGATCTCGAGGTGATGGAGCTGACGGAGAACGGTCGCAAGGATGTTCTGGCGCTCTTCGAGGAGGCGGACGGCACTACTGTCCTGAGGAGGATCAACGGGGGCGACGGCAGCGTGGTTTGGGAGTTCAAGGACCTGAGCAACACCACCCCGCTCCAGGTTTCCAACAACATCGAGAAGATCTTTGTCGTCAGCCTCTACGGCGCCGAAGGCATGTGGGGTGTGCGGGTTTCTGTGCACGACACTCTAACTGGCAAGCGCATCGACGATATCAACCTTGGTGGCAAGGGCGACGTTGCAGACAAGAAGGACGTCATGTTTGTGGGTGCCAACTCGGCATCCCCCATTGTCGCTTGGCTCGACAGCGACCACACGAAGATCAAGGTCAATGTTTTGGGCACAAAGTCGAAGCAGGAATTTGCTCTGCCGTTTCCCAAGACGTTGGACGTTGCCATCCATGCCCCGCATCACCTCAACGCCGAGCCGCACTTCCTGGTCCACAGCAGATCCGCCGACAGCCACAAGGGCGAGGTGTACCACGTCAACATCAAGAACAACGCAGTCGCCAAGCATCACGAGCTGCCCGCGCTTCCGGGTCTGGGCGCCTTCTCTACTAGCTCGGACGGCGCCAACGTTTGGTTCACTCGCATCACCGAGGAGGAGGTCATTCTGACGGCCTCGAGCTCCCACGCCGTCCTCGGAAAGTGGGCGTTCAAGGAAGGCTCGGAAAGCGTCACCGCCATCCACGCCGTTTCCGAGGTCATCAAGAAGGCCGCCGACAACTTTGCCGTTCGCTGTGCCGCCGTCACCACCTTGGACGACTGGGTTCTTGTCCGCAACGGAGAGCAGGCCTGGATTCGTCCCGAGGGCCTCACCGGCGGCGTTGCCGCTGCCTTCGCCGAGATCCCCGAGAGCGAGGATCTGGCAAAGACCCTCGAGGCCGAGGCCCACGACAACGTCGTGTCCGCCTACATCCACCGTCTTAAGCGCCACTTTGATGACCTCGCCTACCTGCCGGACTACCTCGCCTCAATCCCTCAACGTCTAGTCAGCAGCATTACGGGAGCTGAACTCTCTGCCAAGACGGAAGGTCTCGCCCGTGATGCCTTCGGCTTCAACAAGATTGCCGTCCTGGTCACCCGGCGTGGCAAGCTCTTCGGCCTTGACATTGGCAAGCACGGAAAGGTCATCTGGAAGCTCCACGCCGCTCAGATCCCTTCATGGGATGCATGGGATGTCCAGGGGATCTTTGTCGAGGATGCAAAGACCCAAGTTACTGTGCGAGGCTACTTCGGAGAGTATGTCGTTGCCAAAACCGACACCGGAAAGCTGGTCGATTCCATGCCCCAAGGCTCATGGGTCCAAACACAATCCGCAGTCGTCGTCGATAGCGCATCCGGCCAGTGGCTCGCCCCTGTTGGCTACGGCGGTGCCATCGGCGATGTTCCTGCTGAGTGGGCGCCGACGCAGACCGTTGTCGTTCGCGGCCTGAAGGGCGAACTCAAGGGCCTGACGTACATCATCGAGGACGGCACCGGCAAGGAACAGGTCGCGTGGGAGTTTTCTCCCCCTGCTGGATACGAAATCGTCAACGTCGCAACACGGCGCGCCCACGACCCCATTGCGTCCATCGGCCGCGTTCTCGGGGACAGGAGGGTCATGTACAAGTACCTGAACCCTAACACCATCGTCGTCTCCGCGTACAATGCCGCCAAGACGACCCTCAACGTCTACCTCGTTGACTCGGTCTCGGGTCTGGTTCTTCACACCGCCACTCACGAGGGGGTCGACGGCACCAAGAACGCCGAGTGCACGCTGGCCGAGAACTGGTTCGCGTGCACGTTCTTTGGCGAGTACGCCGCCAAGGACGATGCGGGTCAGCCTCTTTCCGGCCAAACCCTCAAGGGTTACCAAATCGTCGTTTCCGACCTGTACGAGAGCGAGTACCCCGACGACCGAGGCCCGCTGGGGGATGCCGCAAACTTCTCGTCGACCGAGCCCGTTGACACCCCCACCGGCCCTCCCCTCCCGTCGGTGATCAGCCAAGCTTGGATTCTCTCTGCTCCCATTGCCGCCTTGGCCGTCACCCAGACACGCCAGGGTATCACCAGCCGCCACGTCCTCGGCTATCTTCCCCAGTCCCACGCCATCGTCGGGCTCCCGCGCCAGCTGCTCGAGCCGCGCCGGCCCGTGGGACGCGACCCGACGCCCGCCGAGATGGAAGCCGAAGGCCTGGTCAGGTACCACCCGGCCCTTGAGATCGATCCCAGACAGGTCATCACCCACCAGCGCGACGTCATTGGCGTCAAGAAGATCATCACCGCGCCCACCGTCGTGGAGAGCACCAGCCTGGTCCTGGCGTACGGCGTTGACGTGTTTGGCAGCCGCGTCGCCCCCAGCTTCACCTTTGACATCCTCGGCAAGGGCTTCAACAAGATCAGCCTCATCTCGACCGTCCTCGCGCTCACTGCCGGCGTTGCAGTGTTGGGACCCATTGTAAGTACCGCGTTTCGCCTGAAGAGAGCCGACGACCCCCTTTTTACTAACGACGGCTGCAGGTGCGTAAGAAGCAGACAAACATGCGTTGGGCGTAGACGAAACGCAGAGTATATGATAGAAATGAAGTAAATAGAAATTCGAATTTGTGCAATGTACTTTGACGGGGGATCTTGTCCCGGGCCCACGTGTTGGTGTTTTGGACGATGATGGACGAGGCAGTCCCGTGGCTGCTGCCAACGTGATGTTGCTGCCCTTTTGCGTGTGTTATAAAATGGTCGATACCGACCCTGCGCTGGCTCCAGCTTGATCTTGTCCGCCAGGTCGATGTTGATCGTGGGATCACGTAGACGGGCGGCGACGGCCGCGTTCTAGAGTACGTCAAATGGCGTACCGTCCTCGCCGCGTCACTTCCAACAAGGAGAGTGTCGCGCATCCTGTCGAGTTCGTAGTTGGCGATGCAGTTCAAGGAGCTTACTCTGTCACGGGTTCAACGGGGTAGTTACAAACACCTCACGCGAGCGCGCGGGGGGGGGGGGGGAGAGATTTGCACGATTGCGGTATTTGCCCACTACGACAGCCCGGATCCTGGGGGGGAGACCACCGCTACGAGGAACAAAGATGGGGATTTGTCGATTTTCACGACGAGCCAGCTTAGGCGGGTGGATCCCGTCGATATTTGAATCACGATGGCACAGAATTGAAAGAGACTCTGAGCGATACCTTCGGCTTTCTGGTTACCGAGTCAAGTGAAAGGCTGTAAGAGCACAGATGACGCCCGGCATCTTGACGTGTTTGGCTGGACGGACTACCGGCGATTCGCAAGTGGGCTGGCGGTGATTCTGAACCACGAACTCGGGCTCTGTTGCTGTCAACGTACTACCTAGTTCGCGAGTTCCAGTCCTAACCGATATGTCGTTTGTCTCGGGGCTTTTTGTGGCCGAGAAGGTCCCCATCATCACAGCCCTGTTATGCGGGTAGAGAGCTGTATTGAGACGTGCTCACGTGATTACAAAATTGCCTTCTTGGGACAGACGATGGAATCGTCCACGGTTGAGGGACTCAGAAGAGTCCATGGGAGGACCAGAACCACCCCTTCAACTGACAAACACCGGAAGCCCGTCACTCGGCCCCTAACTCTACTGCAATTGAGTTCCCCCCCTCCACACGAGACATCGGACCACCACGCCACGGCCCCCCCGAGATTCCGCAGCGCGGGAAGGTTCACATCGGGCGGTTGGGTGAAGCCCACGTTGAGCTGCCAGGATATATTAGCGGCTCAACTATGTGGTTACGCGGCTGTCACCGAAGTGGAAGAAATGGCTCGGGGTGGTGTGTGCCCCCCCCCCCCCATGCCCCCCCCCCCCCCCCCTTCCCCCCTTGCCTATACTTTCAGAGGTTCTACATCAGTCCCGTGACGATGTAACTCGGAAAACGATGGATCGAACGAACCGCGAGGCTTTGCGGTGTAGCCTTTCCTTCATGGTAAGGCAACCCCTCTCAGGCTCAACAACGAGGAGGCCCAACCGAAGTGGAGGTTCCAGACAGCAAACACATCACAGTCGAAGAAAACCCGGGCAAGGCTGCGGTTTGGGGACTCGGGACCAAAGGACCCTGCTGACTTGCGAGACGTCCCGCGGGCTTGACGAGCTTTCTTTGGGGTCTGGCCCAGGCGTCTTCGTCTCGGCTTCAGTTCCGGTGATCCGTAGAGGCCCCCCCCCCCCCCCATGATGTTTTTCTAAATACCAGTACCGCAGCTTGAGCTGGATGCCTTACTGCAACTTGTCCGCTAGACCAAGGCGAAAAGACAGTCGGCCGACACATGCGCGGCGTGTGGGCAAACTGATGGATGGAGATAAGAGCTTTCCCCGGCCAGCTGTGCGGTTCTTTTGGTGTCCTTGCTGGTCCTGCATATGGACCGCCCTGCTTCTCAAGCAAGCATATACACGTGGGCCGGGGGGGTTGGACATCCGTACCGGAAACCGGGGCCCGCCCCAGCACGCCTTGTCCATCGTTCCTTTGGTAGAGCCGAATGCAGCAGGGGAAGGGTTGGCAATGTTTTCATTGTCTGGCAGGCATTCTGTGATGTCGATGCCGTTGGCTTTCATGTCAGCAAATGGTTGGATCTGTCAGTTTTAAGAGAGGGCGCAACAACGGGACACGGGACCGATACTATACACATCTCGAGAACCGGAGGGGTAGACAACGGGGGGGGGGAGGATGAAAGGGCCAGAGAGATTGTCGGGTCTGCCCTGGTTGACTTGTGCGCACACCGCTCGTTTGCTTGTTTCTGTTTGCTTGTTTCCCTTTTTGTTTTTTCTATTTCTTCTTCTTCTTCTTTCCAGATTTCGAAGGAAGGAAAAAAAAAAAAAAAAAAGGCTGGAAAGCAGCAACAGCACACACCTGCAGGGGGTTTAAGCCGGCTGTGGTCTAGCAAACATCATGGGAAGATCAGAGATATGCAGAATCGCATTTTGCCGCTTCGAGTTTCGCGCCCCGGCACTAAGGATCAGCCGGCACCCCGTAGCTTGACGCCTTCTTCGGCCCCGGACTTGACGCCGGTCATGCGGACTACTCACCGCCCCCCCCCCCATCCATGGCGTGAAAACGTTACGCTTTTCTTTCCCACGCACACCGCATCTCTCTTTGTATCTGAACGCCCCAAGAGGACGTTTTTGCTCACCGACAAATCGGCAAAAGTGAAATAGACTCGGCACGTAACAAACCCCTCCCCAGCTCCCGAGCTCTGCGCATATGTGTTAGGATCCCTACACCGGACACCTAGTCACCGGGGCTCCGAGACTTCGGGGTCTCGTCCGTAGTTTACGACCACAAAGGCAAAGATGCTTGAGAATCCTGGTTCCTTACGTCCGAAGGCACACTCACTCGGACGGGGGTAGCTTGGGACGGAGTGTATGCACAACCGCGGCGTTCCTGCGTTCCGCAAAGGCGGCAGATTTCATTGAGATTTGTACCTCCCACCGCTGCCTACCTACCTGGGGGATGACAAGGAAACCCACCAGCCCCTCAAGTTCATGCTGTGGCCGTACCACCCGATGCATGTCTCGGCACTTTTGCCGCGCGTTGAGTAAAAAAGCGCGCGCTTTCTTCGAGCACGTCCGTTTCTCTCTGTACGATGGAGATCTGTCCCCCAAGGCTGATCCCGTCCCCAGCGTTGTAATCGTTGTCTGTCCCACGGGGGACCGATGAGGCTGAAACAGAATGATACGCGGGGAGTCTGGAATAAACCACGACCGCCTCCCTCGCCATCTTCTGCTGAACCAAGGAGCGCGCAGAAGGCGGATGGATCACAACAGCCCCGCAAGAACCTACAGAAAAGGATCCGCAAGAGAAAAGCTGCTGCCTGGACGAAGTGTGTTCCGCAAAGAGTTCCCCGCCTTGGCGCTCACCGTCTCGCAACCACCGATCCAAGACCAATGGATCCTTCGTGGGCATCCTTCGGTGCCTCACTCTTTTCACCCTTCCCCCGCCGCCTCGTTGCCTCTTTTGTGAGGGCACTGAAACGATAGGTAGGTACTGCGAGCTGTGGAATCTTAAGGCGTTACCTTTGTACCGTCGATCGTCGTTGTCCAAGGCACAAGAGGTTTTTCAGGGCTTGCCACCAACGAATTCTTTCCGCGTGGCCCCGGCGTAGATCTGCCGTGGACAGGAACGAGGACTAACCCTGAGAACAACACCCGGGTGACAGACTTTCCCGTTGAAGATTGCCCCGCCGCAAAAGTGGTTCTCTGCGGACCTCGTCCATGGCGAGATCGGCCGGACCAGAGCTGCCCCCCCCCCCCCTGGCAACTCGCTGCCGAGGAAGACGGCCGTTGAACTTGGACAGCTAATTGGTCGGGGGGTTATTCCACTAAACGCCCCCTCTTCGGTTCTCATTCGGTGGATGTGCTTAGCGCAGTTTGGCGTCCCCTGGCAAGGGTTGCTTTCGCATGAGCACTCCAAAACTCTGGGTCGAATCACCAGGTGAGGGTGGCCAATGGGTGAGGCACCTGTTCCAATCGGCTAGCAATCATCCGTTTACTCCGTACTCAATGGAAAACCTGGTCCCCCATATCGGATGAGGGCCCGGCAGCCGGCCATCAGGACATTTATGATTTTGGTCATATATGACAAGTCGCGCGCGCGCGCGCGCGGGGACCCCGGGGAGAAGCAGGACTTGTGGACGCACGGCTGTGGATATCCCGCATCCGCGGACCGCGTCTTGGGACAAGGAACGCGTAGGTGAGCCGGCTTGCTCATCGTGCTTCAAGCCAGGAAAAAAACAAGATCACAAGACCCTGTCAGCCCAACCAGGAGCCTTCTACAGCCCTGATAGTCAGACTTTGGCAGCCCTATTGTTTCTCCCACATTTGGATGCCCCAAGCTGGTTCTCTGATACGGGCCACGAGGATGCGCCCTTTTTCGATATCTCACTCGCGAGGCTCCGAATGGCAGAATGACACGACTCGCGAGAGGAGTAGCTGACGAGGAATCGGGCCTCATATTATGGGTGGTGTTCTTGTCTGATATGACAAAAAAAAAGTCCACCACAGGGCGTACGTGAAGCACGCCATGTGTCAACGCAGCCCATCGCATTCTCGGGCCGCAGCAAGGTGACCGGTATGATGCGGCCAGGTGTCTCTGCGGCTGAATAGTGGTGCAGGGGCGAGAGGCGAGTGAGTCTCTGCCGTCTCGGCTCGTTCTCGCGTGGCGCCGTGGAACGACGTCACCCGCAGCCGCCTTGTCATGGCCAAAGTCACCGGGGAGCTTAGGAGATTCCAAGGCTGTCAGGCGTTGTCGGGCGTTGCGCTCTTCGATGGGCGGGTGTTTTTTGATGGGCGAAGAACTCGGCCGCTGCTGCCCAAGACCGGCCCCGCGCGCCTCAGTTTCGAAAGAGGTCGATGTTTTTGATTGAGTGTTTCGTTGCAGAAGCTGTGAAACGTTCGGTCAGACTTTTGTGCGACCGAGGCCAGACCAAGATTGGGAAGCCGATGTGGACTGCCACACTTGGGGGGGTTTTCGCTTGAAAAGGGGTACGGGTGCGACGACGCGGCGAGCCGAACATGCCGATATCCATGATTCTGGTCATACGGAGGATTCCGTCGTGGTCCGCGTCTTTACAGGCGTGTTACTGGCTTGCAGAACCCGCATCCAGGGATCATGGGTCGTCCGGTTCTGGCCGAGAAATATGATGGAGTATGCTGCAAGCCCCTCAGCACCCATCGGTGTGCCTCTCTGTTATCTCGGGCGACCTTGTCTGATCCGTCCCGATCGACGTCGCCGCCGGGGCGGGGCTTGATCGTTTTTCCCGCCACCCGGTCGTCCGTGTCCTCATACGGCACCGCGTCTGCACAGCCCCGGGAATAAGAAACCATGTATCAAGTATGAAATTGGGAGACACCGCGAGCTCCTGCCTTATTCAGGGGGCCTGACAGATAAGAGGTTCAAGTCTGCGGCGTCCCTTGATGCCTGTAATCATAGCATGACCCCCACGGCTTGGGGGTCGACGGGGAAGAAGAAATGACTCCCGCGGCCCGCCTGCAAGGGCGACGTAGTCAGAAACAGTCAGAACGCGAATATCTCTGACGGGCATGAGAAAGAAAAAAAAAGCAAAGTGAGCAAGACCACCGTCATCAGGGGCCTGCGTCGAGGGCGGAAGTAAACCCCTGACATACGGATCGATAGCCTGCGCACTATGTTTGCTTATGGGAGAAGGGGGCCCCCAGTGTTCCGATATGGGAAAAAAGCAACTCAATACTCGTTCCAACATTGAACAGCTTTGGCACGATAGGAGAACAGTCTGAGGCGAGTGAGAGTGCGCCAAGATTGCACGAGTGTTTGCACGTCTGAGAGCCAATGAAGGGGGCGGTGATCTCGAAAAACAAGCAAGGTGAGCCAACAGCCGCTGGACCGGAATATCCACTGGGGGTGCCGAGCCGCGCAAACAAAACTGCCGGCGGGCGCTGAAGCAGTGAAGCCTTGCTTCGACCGCATAACCAGTACCAAAAAGGAAAAAAGGGCTTCCGCCCTACCGGTTTGATAGACACCGAGCCAACCGTCCGTCTTATGGCTAATGGGGTTTGCTGAATTGTCTGAGGCAGCCAGAACAATTAGCCTTGGCGAGGCAACATCCCCATTGACACCAAATTGAAACTTCAATTGGAAGGGAGATGATGGCCATGAAGCATGAAACGATTTCAGATCGAGGCCAAGTTGTTGGTTCAATGGTTCCAGCAGGGAAGGCAAAGACAATAAACCCTGGAAATACCGGTGTACGCCTTCCAATATGATCGGAGGCAGCTATCCTCGTGTCGGTGTTGGTGCTGCCCTTTGGACGGCAGCCCGCGGGAGAGTTGCATTATCAGGCCGGATACGAAAAAGACATTTGCCAATGGCATCCGGCGAGGCGTTTGTTGCTCTCTGCAGGGGGGTTGCGCGTGCGCAAGACTCGATGAAGGTGAGGACAAACCATGCTTTCGCATACCTGGTCGCCGTATCAACGCCTGGTCGAGGCGCTCTCCCAGAACTCGTCTTCTGCCAGAACTGGGTTGCAACCTGCGCCGTCCCAGCCTCGCTACACCAATACACAGGGGAGGGCTGGCTACGTCGTCTCCCCCTTCGACAAAGCGCGTGGCGCGTTGCTGCCTCTTTTCCCAGCCGAAATGAGGATGTGCCTGCCACGCGCGTGTGTTGGTTCCCGAAATTGAAACGAGCTTCTAATCTCGAGGCGGGCGCAACGACGTGGAAGCCGCGGGACCACTGTCCCAGGATTGACGGCCAGCTGCGCGCGTCTCCGCAAGGCTGTGGTTCCAACACGAAGAGGTGAGTCCTCTCGGGCATGCGGCGTAGTGTTGCCTCTCGTTGCCTCTTGGGAAAACGCCGGTCGTTGGCCACGGGTCGGGAGATTGCTGCGTGCACGACGGGCGCGCGAGACTCTTCAGGTTACGTGACGTTGTCTGGAACGAGAACCCGGGGTGACGGAGGCGCGGTGGCATGATTGATGAAGGCAAATTGAGGTCGGTATGTTCCATATCTGTGGTGCCGCTGACATGGTCTCAATTTCTTCGTCAGTAACTCGGGTGAGACGAACTAGGCAGACACCAAGGGAGAATGGATGGTCGGCCATGAATGGGGAATGCGTGGTCGGTCATTTGACATGTATGAGATGACAATTCTGTTCATGCTTTGAGAAACAACCCGGATAGTGAACAAGTCGTGTGATTGTGGTCAAAGTAGTTATGCGAAAAGGAACCCGAGCCAATCTGTATAAATTCTTCATGAATTGTTGGATCCAAGTTTGGCGAGGGAGACAAGCAAGACACGTGGGAAAGAAAGTGGATCCATAGGTACGTACCTGGCAGTTGGTGCCTGTAGGCATATCCGTACTCCGTACCTGCTCGCGATGGGTCCATTTTTCCTATCACTTGTCGGATACCTACCATTTGGCCGAGCAGACATCTGCCCGGCAAGGAATTTGCTGTCTTTCCATACCGTCTTTCTATAATCATCGCCACAGATTTGACGAATTCAAACTGACAGAATTTGAATCCTATAGAATCAGTTTGTACTTGGAGTTTGGCATTTGGAAACTGTCTCCTCTGTCTAATTTCTTTCCATTTCTTCGCTGAATGTGGGGTGGGTTTGTGTATTCTTCCAATACTCACCCATTAATAGATTCAACAACTATCGAGAGTCCCGACAACAATATATCTTCTCCCTATGCAAGACTAGCCTGCAGACTAGCGAGCTCCAGAACTGTCATCAACTTACCTGGACGTACTGATGACGTCCGCCCTATTGTTAAGTATTGAGCATGACACTTATACATGAAACTTATATTTCTTTTCCCCGCTGAGACTCTTTGTTGCAGTCTATGTGTGCGGCCCTGCCAAGAACCACCCTGGCTACGTGTTCCAGATTTTCAAAAGGAATTCGTCCAAATTCGAGAGTCAAATCACAAAAAATTGCCATAATCAGGAGACCATCATGGAGTAGACACGGTTCTAAAAGTGACGGCAACGTCGGTAGAGTCCACCACCAATTAGTAGTATTTCAACAATATGCGGCCAGACACGTCCATCATTCCCGTGACTGTCATAATCATTGAATCTGAGTCATACAGGCTTGTGGTCATTCCGAAGGGTATATTACACGTATCATGTGATTGGCATATATGTAAGATCAGGCACCAGCCCACGGTGGTTTGGACCTCGGGACTGAGGCTTAATATATCAACAATGCTTTACTGACGGTGCAGCCCAGCAAACCACAAACATCGTTTTACGGTATTATGCAGCAGCTGGATTCTGTAAATTCAGCAATGTGAGCAAGGGCTTTATTTGCAACGCAGCCAAGTGAAGATAGGTATTGGCAGGCGCAGATAAAAACGGAGAGAGTGGATGCACGATTCTGAAATGAAAACAAAATAAATCTTTGACGTGCGCTTTTTTCTCTTTTCTTTTTTAAACGTTTTCAGAATGTCCAAAATACTGCAAGAGTCTCCTGATCATGCTGAAAAGTTGCGCAAGTAACAAAAGTCAATACCATGCACCAAAAGTGAGGGGGACCAGAAAATTAAAACAAGGAAGCCAAAATGTGCTGCCTCCGGTCGAGGTCAGCGGAAACCCTAGTCCTTTCTCGCCACACAATTCGACAGGATGCTGGAGGCCTCCACGTCTGCCTGCCCTTTCGATGACGACTGCTTCTCTGCCTGAAGCTAGGCACAGTTCACGGGCGTTGAACATGTCTACACTCGTTGAGGAGCAAATCAAGTTGTCGTCGCTTGTAGAGCCGTGCAGTTGGCCCGACGAGACGCAAGACTGCCTCAGGAGGCACGCCCCTCTTCGTCATCGACAGACGCGGCTGGCTCGTCGCCTTTCCGTGACTATCCCTTCTGCGTTGTGAACCCCTGAAGACGGCCGATGGTTACCCACCTGGTTGTTCAGCTGCCTTGCTGTGACCCAGCTGAGATGGTGATGTGGAGACACCAGCAGCCGAATCAAATCCAAAGAGCCTCAAATGCAAAATACGAGGTGGGAGCCGCGAAGTAAGCACGGAGATCCGACTAGTGAGTCCCATGAGCCCCCCTGAACCAAATTTTCGGTATGATCAGATCCATCACTTCCTCTCGGAGACGTTGTATGGAGAGACACCCCGATCCAAGTCATCATTGGATGACAGACCGCCTGTCGCGATCTGATAAGAGCTCATGACACAGAGCCGATGGCTCATATGAACGGGCCGATTCGTTAAGGCAGCTGATGACTGGCGCCTGAAAGGCTTCACCGAGTCCATCAAGAGGCAGCCATCTCTGACAAGGGACAAATGAAAGCAAAGCTGCATTCCGCGGTGGGGTGGTCCTCTCCTCGTGCCTTGATACGAGATGCAATTTGAGTAACCGATGTCTTTGCGAGAGGTTTGCAACGGCAGGCTCAAGGATTGCCGCTGCTAAGCGCCGATGAGCTAGTCAGCCTTCAGCTCGTCACGATGTCAGGGGCATTGGGCGGTTGGACTTGCCTATATCCAGTAGTCCACGACGATCTGGTCTTGGTATATTGGCCACTTTGCCTCCCGAGTCATCGTCGTTGCGTGCTGGTGCTGAGTTATCTCATTTAGGCATGTCGTTGAGAGAAAACCCTGCTGGATACTGTGGCGAAATCGAGTTATTGGCTGGGGGGAATTTCGGTCGTTGTGGTTTTACGGCGAATGCCGGCATGGCCGGCCGAGATGTGTGGCTGCGCATGCCGGTAATACATAATGCAGTGTGGCTGGCTGGCTGGCACACCTACCAGTATAAAACCGCCTCGGTCCAACGCCACTCACACCGCGTGTTGAACACAGCAAGACCGGTTGTTCTGGCCAGAAATAACTCCCCGAAATCATTACGCTTATGGAATTCGTGTAGGTCTTTTCTTCTAAGCCGCCAGCTTTGCGGCTTTCGCCCTTCCCGTTCAGCTTGCCTTGGGTTGCACATGGCATGGCATACGAGCTGACTCTTTTCAGCTCCGATCGGAAGAGCCGGGCGGCAGATGTTCAGAGTTGTCGACTCGCTCAACTGGATCCAAGCCGGTAGGGCTGCGAAGGGAAACGGCACACTTGTGCTGTTAGGTACAGTAAGACGATGGCAGTCATCTCGTCTCGGTGATCAAGTGATGTACACCTGGTTGGATTACGAGGACCAGGTGCCCGACGTGATGCATGTATGCCATTGTCATAATCCAGGTAATAGTAATAGTTCCTGTCGTTAGGCCAAAAACCGTACCTGACTGAAGCACGATCAAAGCACAAGATGGGCTGCCGACATGGATATGTGACCTCATCCGCAGGGCACGGCCGACAGTCAGGACACAAGCAGTCGGGCTCCTTTTTCGGCCCAAGAAATCAAACTGGAATCAGAAGAATCGTCATGTTAGTCAGTTAGTTAGCTTGGGCTTTGGACAACAAGCATTGCTGCCAAACGGGGGTTTATTGTTGAGAATTGAGGATTGAGGATGGCATAGTTCCTTGGTGTTGTTGTTGTTGTTGTTGTTGTTGTTGTTGTATGGTCGTAGGTTGTGAGAAGAGCTAGGATGAGAGGGACCTGGGGGGAACGCTGTCCCTGAAAGCTGTTGGGGAAATAGTTCGCCTGGTTCGCCTTTGCGGCTCTGCAAGAGTAGGCAACCGCAACAGGTACGTACCTCGCCAGCCTGCTGGGGTACGTACCGCGATGGACCCACTGCTGAGCTACACCAGATCCCAGTCAGCGGGATGGTTCGCCTTCGATTCCAGAATGGCGTCCTTGATTTTCCTTTCCAACCTCGTGTCTATGGCGAACGATGCTTTGGTCCGCAACCTCTCAACACCTACTTGACCCGGGGGATCGGCCTGTCTATATACTTTTCACCTCTCGCTTCTCTTCTCAGCCCGATTTCTATCGCTTAAAGATTTAAAAGTCTAGAAGCATTTCGGACCGCCCTTGCCCATCACCTACCTCTCCTGCACGTCGAAATCGCGCGCGCCAGTCAGTACAATTGTTTGACTATGTGTACAAAACAACAAGAGGTCATTCCGGACTTGACCGATCGCATTACGGATCGTCAGCGAGCCATTGCCAGGAAAAAGCGCACATGTCCTGTTGCTGACTGCGGCCACGTTTTCCCCTCACAATCCACGGAGGAATTTGTTGCCCGACACTTTGAGGAACTCGGCCATAATACGTCCGACGACGCAGGTAACGACTTGATAAAACAAACATTTTTACAGTAGGCTTTTTTTGCAGCAATGCCTGTCTTCACGAGTACTAACCTCTGTCGCCTCAGAATAAAAGATCGTCAAGGAAAGCCTCAGGCAACCCCACCAACGCCGCCCACGGCCGACGAACCACATGCTGAGAATAATGCCGACGTAAACCCCCGCCCCTTGCGCAATGCGCCAGACACGGCCCGCGCAGAAAGTCCTTCCGCCTCCGAAAAGAACAAAAGAAAAGATGGCGAACATAGATCAAGTATCCAGAAACGCTCACGCGCTCGCCATCCTCAACATACCTCTGTAGTCAACGATAGTGACTTTCAGAGAGCGCCCAACACCAAGCCGGGTAGGCTATGGACCCCTGACGAAGGCACTTCACAGCCTCGCAAGGGTGAATTGGGACGGCCCAGAGACCGCGAAGCTACCATGCCGAGTCGTACGTTTGACCACCCTTCAGTGGAAGATAATACAGAGTTTATGATTAAACAACCCGAAACTCGCCCTATTAGCCAAGAGCAGCTCGTGGCAGAGGTAAAGGGTATATACGCTGGGCTTGTCATGGTAGAAAGCAAATGCATCGAGGTTGATAACGCTCAATCGTCAACCAAGGATACAAGCCCCAAACTAAACAACGAGCAGTGGCAAGCGCTGATTGCTCTACACCGCACTCTGCTCCATGAACATCACGATTTTTTCTTGGCATCACAGCATCCTTCTGCTAGCCCGGCTCTGCGCCGTTTAGCAAGCAAATATGCCATGCCAGCGCGCATGTGGAGGCACGGAATCCACTCCTTCCTCGAGCTATTACGCCACCGTCTCCCAGCATCGCTGGAGCATATGTTGACATTTATCTACTTGGCATATTCTATGATGGCGTTGCTGTATGAGACGGTGCCGACATTTGAGGATACCTGGATCGAGTGCCTCGGCGACCTGGGACGCTACCGGTGAGATTTTACATCCTTCTGGCTCGCATGGCTCTGAGTCCACTCCTAGCTTCTTGCTAACAGGCCTAGAATGGCTATTGAAGACGATAACATTAAGGACCGCGAGGTGTGGACCTCTGTCTCTCGCCATTGGTACTCAAAGGCAAGCGATAAAGCCCCAACGACAGGACGACTGTACCACCACCTCGCTATCCTGGCGCGGCCCAACGCTCTGCAGCAGTTGTTCTATTATGCCAAGAGCCTCTGCGTCCTAATTCCGTTTCTTAGTGCTCGAGAAAGTATCATGACTCTCTTTGACCCGCATCTGAACGGCACCCCGACGCGGTTGCAGGAGATTGATGCTGCCTTCGTCCGCGCTCACGGGGTTCTGTTCTCCGGCAAGAGCAGTGATCTGTTTGCTCCCTCTGTAACCGAGTTCATTGACAGTCTTGATGGACACATTGCGCGGAATACAAAGGGGTGGATGGACTGCGGATACTTCATTGCTGTTGCTCTGGGATGCGCCCTGCTTGAATATGGCAGCGAGTCGAACCCCATCATGATGGCTATCAAGACGAGCCGCGCGGACGATGCAGACGTCCAGATGGAAGACATACAGACTTCGGTAACGCCCAAGTTTCTCGATGCCCTCGACTTTGCGGTTCGCACCCACAACGTCGTCTTTCTCCGCTTCGCAGACCCAAACGTTAACCCCTACCTTCACGTTACTCTTTCGTTCCTCTACCACATGTCGCATTTTGCAACGGCAATGGGGTACATTGAGTCAAAGATGCCCTGGAAGCTCATCTCGTTGATGCTTAACTCGCTTTTGAAGGAGTGTGCGTCAGTGGACAGAATTGAGTCGGAGGACTTCCCCCGGTCCAATAACGAGACGCCAAGACCTCTGCCCGAGGACTTTGCGCAACGCGGGCTGCTTTGGGTCGATAAGTACTACCCCGACGACTGGTTCACCTCAAAGCTGGATGACGACGAGAAGTACTTTGAGGTGGCGTCGATGACGGAGGAGCGTCAGGAGAGGTGTCTCTGGCTTGGTTGCCGTCTGGCGTCGTCGGGCAACTGGCTGACATACGATAAGACAACAAGACAATTCGGCGTGCCGCCGCAATACGATTTGGAAATCCCAGGCGTCAGCGACGGCGGTTCCGAGTCGCAGCCGCAGGCGGGCCACGACGGTGATGTGGTCGTCTCGGATGTCCCGGACCGAGGCCCCTGACGGTTGTGGATGGGTGAGCAGCCTTTGTGTTTAGCGCGGCGTTTCGGGTTTTGGGTTTGTAGGCGACTGTTGGAGGTCGTGCATGGGTTGGGCGTTTCTTTGGCATGGAAAACGAGTGCATGGCCAGGGCGTTTGCGGCGTCTTCTGTTGTCGAGGCTGATGTCGGAGCATGTATCTAGTATATTAGCAACTTGGTCTCGACATCTAACAGGATATGTAGATACGGCGATATATAGTGGTATTACTGAACTTAATAGACAGACGTTTGCATCTGTTAGCTGCAAGGAAAGAGTCTGAGGATATTCGTGAATTTGGGTACAATTCTACCCTAGAACATGCCAGCATCATCCCTCCGACCTGTCTTGTTATTCGCTAATGTTTGGTACGTGCTACAGTTTGTCTCTACTCAGATCAGTATTACGCAGAGTCGATTTAACCGTCTTCTACTCGAGGTGTCTATTAAAATTTAGTAATGGATCTATAATTATCTAGAACGGTATACGGCTGAACTGCCGAAACATTTTTACTGGTCTAGGTTAATTCTAACAGTTGTTTAGTGTGGATGGAGAGTTCAGTGTAAATAGAAAGTTCTCCAACGTTAATGATGATCTCTCTCTTGAAAAGCAGGCAAGTTGTCTGATTTCTCTTCGCAGTGTCTGTTCCCGAGCGGCCCCAGAAAGATAGTCTGTGAATTTGCTGCGTCGATTGGCAGCCATATAGGCATCCGATGCACATATATCAGCATAGCCAGGAAAAGGATGCCACGAGTTACAGAACGCAGCAGAGCATAACAGGACAAGAGTGAAAGATGCTTGATTGTATAGAAGAAAAGATGTAAAAAGGGCATTTCTACCAACATTCAGGAAATGCGAGTGATGAACAAAGCAACACCTAATGAAGCACATGACGAAGCTGATACTGAGTGCCAGTTATATATGAAGCCATCGTGCCGGAGGAGGATTGTCTATATTTGGACGCATTTCTTCGTGTGCTGTTGGCCGTATACCATACGTTACCAAGACAGCCAATCCTATACATAAAAACCACATACTTACGGCTCAGAAGCGCCTCCTCTAGTCCCTCGTGACCCCCCCAGTTCCGGGATGCAATCCGGCCCGGCCCGGTGGACGATCGGCGTTACAGTCGGCAGACGCCGGGCCTCCACTCGGATAGAAGGAGAAGACGCCGCCAGCAGAAAGGAGCATGTAGAAATACAAACACCTTTTCCGGATCGATCAAAATGTCCGGCGAGCATCCATTGGGCCATGGCAAGATGTATATGCATTTATGGACTTCCGGGTAGAGTTCGCCCAATCAGCAAGTCGCAGCCTAAAGCAATGACACGCATATAATGCATGTCGGGTGAGTTGATTGGTTGACAAGCTGCGCGTGTATTCGCCTAGAAAAATTGTATATTCTTTCCCTAGAAACAAAGGAGCCTATTTCGAGAAAATATTACCAATGCTGTAAAGGATCGAACCTCCCCCCCCAAATATCACGTCAGACAAGTTCTCTCAGGTTGCGCCAAAGGCGGGGGATTCCGGCAGATGGGCAGGGGATGCGTCCCTCAGCCATCCCGGGCTTACGAACGCAACAAAAAACACAAAAACAGTTGCCTTGTCTCCCAAAGAAGGTTTCAATAATCAAGAATTCAAAATTGCCCTTCCAGCGAAAACGACAGAAACAAAAAACAAGGCGACCAGACCCAAACCATGGACGTCTTTGGGTCGATAGTAGGGTTCCGTCGAGGTTTTCGTCATCCTGGCGGGCGCAGTGCGAAGGCAAATGGCAGAAACACTGGCATACGCACACACACACATATAATATGCACACCATTTCGGAGAGCTAGAGACGCCCGCTCCCCCGAGAGGGCGCAGCACGCCATGACCCTGGGCGGAACATGACGACGACGGTGCATCTCTGTGCTCACCTTTCCCCGTTCACCGAAAAAGAAAAAAACCACCCACCAGTTGTGTAAAGTCATTGTGCAAAAACTTTCCCTAAGCGGGCTCGCGAACCCCGGATGCGGGTTCCCGTATCTCGGAGGAGGGAAAGCGGAATAGGGGGGGCGGGTACCAGACCCGGTGTCGGCGTTGTGGCGCGCGCCCCGCCGGTCGATAGTCTGTCTCTTACCCGGGTGGCCGGGAAGCCTCCATCTATAATTTGCAGATGGAATCAGGCTAATCAGCAAGGATGTACTCAGGGGTAAAGAGAAAAAGCCAAGAGCCACAGCGTCATCTCGTCTTTCCCCCCCGCAGAGACGAAAACAGGGAGTCAGGCGTCGCGCTCGGAGGGCGCTGTTGCCTTCTTCGCCTTGTTTTCTTCCGTGCCTGGTCGCCTCAAGATGTCAGCGTCGCTCTGTGTGTGTGCGTGCCGTGCCTGTCGCAGACGCCGAGCAGCTTACTTGGCCGCCTCGGACTCCGGAAGCACGAAACTGGGATGACCAATTCTCCCATGGAAAATGAGAGAAGCTCAAGGCTACGGCAAAAGCCTCGAATCTAAGGAATTGAGTGGCTTAGGCCGGTATTTGTAGCGTCAATCGGTTTCATCAACAGTCAAGTCTAACGTCGTTCACGGGGCCATGATCCAGGAGGAATCGAGGGGGAGGCCTGGAGCCTAGGTCCTGCGTGTAAGCGGACGCACACCTTTAACCCCTTAATCCCGGACTAGCATGATATCGCCGAAGCGCCGAAGCGCCCGGTGACTGTCTTAGGGCGGAGGGGAATCGGAACCTTGGGGAACTCTTTTGGCTTATATTAGCGCAAGGCAACTGCTCCCAAGGGTTGCATGCTTTTTCTCTTTTGCAAGATGACCTGCCGCTCCCGGCTTACCTCAGTACATGGATGGTGCGTCCTCCAACTGCCTAGAATCCTTTGCTGATCAGATCAAGATCAGATAATGCCCAGGTAGGCTATATCATTCGGTTGCCTTTGGCACCCTTGGTCAGGCGACGATGGCGCAGAGCAAACTCCCTCTCGGATGTCGTGTATCCCTTTGCTAGCAGCGTCTCAGACTCCATGCCTTTACCCCAACCCTGAAGCATTCCATGCGCTTCCCTCGTGGACACCATGTCTCTCGATTCCCCGACCTCCACAGGTATTTTTACCTTTCTCCAACTTTTCTTTTTCACTTGAAGCCTTCCAACCAGGCTGCATCGAGAGGCACATGCTACTGGTATCCACGTGCCAATTTGGAGCCGGCGGCAGCGCGATCCTGGAGAGGAGCTTATTGTGCCTCGGAGCTGCAAATGATATGTCGCCCGCGACCCCCACAATACGTCCCTTTTGCAACATGAACGCATTACACCATTTCAACGTGCATGCGTTCGGTGAGCAAGTTACGCACCTCATTGACACCGTGATAGCCGCTTCGCATGGCCTTGTCGCTGCTGTGGTTGAGGTCTTGACCAGTTAGAAAGACCTCTTTTGAGACATGGACGGTCATGAGAACGTAAGGGTATATCTCCTGCAATTATTAATCGCATTACTGCACTTCGTGATCGGCCGAAGCATTCTTTATTGTTTTTTTCTAGAGCAGGGGGGCGACCGAGCGGGCGCTAATAAGCGCGGGGTCGAGCTGGAGCTGAGGAGGCCGCCTGAAGCTCCCTGGAGGCTGGAACAGCTTGCAACTAACTATCATTGCTATGAAGCTTTTTGCTAGGTGATCGGACGAGAAATGCCTCTTCTGATTGACTAATAGAAAGTTGAGGAACCGTTGATCCGTGAGGCAACCCCTGCTAATAAGATACCCTGCATGGGAATCTCATTGCCGCCCCAATTAGTCCCAACATGTAATGAGGGGAAACATTAGTGAAAGAAGGCTGACCACTCACGTTTGTTACGATAATGCATGTGAGTGTAGCAGATGTCGTACTGAGAGGGGCCAACGACCAGTAATAACAGTCAATACTCAAACAGAATTAGATGTTTCGAAGCGGGCTTGCAACCGTCTCAGTAATTGCTATTTACGACTTGGTACCACCACCCAGAAGTCCAGCCTACTCCGCGTAACATTGACAACGAGAGCGGGTGTGACGTCTCTCTTGTTTTCACCGATCCTCGTCGTTGACTCCGTATTAGCGACGTCGTTGCCAGCTTGCCTGCAGACGAGATGGATTCAATCACAGTCATCAGTTTAGCATCCAACGTGATATTCTTTATCGACTTCGGCACCACGCTGATTCGCGGGGCGAAGAAAGTCCAGGATGCGGGGGCTCTGGAGGAAAACGACACCCTCGATAGCGTCGCTTGTCAGATGCAGACGTTCGTCGCGAAGCTGCTTGCGCCGGACCAGGCCAACCTGACCGGCACCGACTTGGGCCTGGCCGAGCTGGCTGCCAAGTGCAGGGACGTGGCTAGCGATCTCTCGGGGCTGCTCGAGAAGATCAGAGCAAAAGATCCAGCGTCGAAAAGACAGGCCGTCTGGTCCGTGATCAAGAACCTAAAATACGACGAGGAGAAGAAAAGCCTCGAGGCAAGGCTCGGTTCCTGCCGCAGCCAGCTGGAGATACAGCTCAACTATCTTGCAAGGTGGGGCGCCCCAGGCTGCGCTATACACGATTGAAACCACTAAGTCCCGGGCAGTCAGGAGAACAGGACAAGACTTCAAAAACATACTGCAGGCGTCCGAGAGCAGCAGTCGTCGACTTGAGGAGGTTTGGGGCTCGGTCACCCACCTCCGCAATGTCATAGACGCTGCCGGTTTCGATGACGTTGCCCGAGGTCAAATGCAGCAACTGTATCGCATCCCGGAAGACGTAGCTGACGTTGTGGCCCAAGAGCGTATACTCAACGGCGTCAAATTCGACGGCATCAACGCATTGAACGAGCGGCATGATGCAATCTGCGAAGCCCATTCAAAAACATTCGAATGGCTGGTGTCCGAAGCAGAAGAAAACAACAAACCGGTTGAAATATTCCAGAGGCAGTTCCTCAGCGCGCTTTCCCACTTGGGCTCAAACCCCTTGCTTACAGACGATGGTGGCGAATTGATTACTGACGAAGACGACATCTTGGCGGAATTTGGAGACTGGAGAAAATACCATGATGTGCGGATGGAATCACGACCCAATGGACTTGTCGGTGACTCAGACCTGAGCAACGACCTCAAGGAGAGGCGCTCCGCCCGAAACCTATTTCAGGAATGGCTCTCCTCGGGGGAAGGGATTTTCCACTTTTCCGGAAAGCTTGGTGCAGGAAAGTCGACTTTGATGAAGCTAATGTGCTCCCACGAGCATGTACAATCTTTACTCGAAGCATGGGCGAGAACTTGTAAGTGAATATTCTGACTACTAGCCATAGACGTCACATGAGCGCATTTTGATCGCATTGCTAACCGACAAAAGACAATCGTAAGCTTGTCTTTGCGAAACATTTCTTCTTCAATGTCGGTACCGGCCACCAGAAGTCCCTGCCAGGCATGTAGCGTACACTGCTTCACGGCATCTTGGAGTCTTGCCCGGAGTTGACACGCTCAGCCCTGCCAGTTCATTGGGCCAAAGCTCGGGTAACGCCTTGGCAAGCTGGGAAAGATATGCATGTTTCTGACCGAGACGTCCAAAAAGCCTTCAACCACATCATTGAAAGCAGCAAGACCGACGATAGGTTCGCATTCTGCTTCTTCATCGACGGCTTGGACGAGCTCGAGAACACCGCCGAGACTTCCCACGGTGATTTGGTTAATCTGCTCCACGGCTGGCACAGACGCAGCTCAGGGACCATCAAAGTTATCGTCTCTAGTCGGGAACACAACGTGTTCGTCAATGGGTTCTTTGATTCTCAACGAATTTGTTTACACGAACTTACGAGACGGGACTTGGAGCTTTTCGCCAAAGACAAGCTGAACGGGATACAAAACTATGAAACAAGAAACCATAAGTCAAAGCACCCACTTTTCGGTCACCCCTGCATTTCGGTCACCTAAAAATGCCGCCCAGCCACCTTTTTTCTCCTATATCTACCCACTTCAAACTATTACCACTTTTTCTATTCTTCTCCAAATAACTTTATGTTTTCACAATACCTTCTTTATGGCCTAATGGTCCAGTATACTGAAAATGAGATTAATTAAGCGATCCAGGCTGTTATAGATAGGAAAAGCATTCGCCAGGCTGCTTGTAAGTATGGCATCCTATAGACTACCCTCTAGTATTGTCTCTAAGGCACCTAACCTAGGCTAGCTGCTTTCTCTGACTTATAGAGGCTTTCTAATAGTTAAGAGGTAAAACTAGCAAGTTAGGTGTAAATACAGGCAGACCTTAGGTTAGCCCTAACCTATTAATAAGTAAGGGATTTTGCCTATTGTATCCTTAGTGCTATAGGTAATACTTAACCTCTAGGCAAGCAATAGATTAATAGCTTTCTATAAAGAAACCTATCTGTTAAGGTCTAGAGAAGTCGCTCTATTAATTTTAGATGTATTAATAGAGTATCTACTAAGGTTATTAGGGACTAGTTTAAATATTTTGTAATGCTATATATTACTACTATTAAACTAACTAACCGATATAATATAGATAAAACTGGTATCCTTAAGGGTAAAGGAGATAATAGGCTGGTGCTAGGCAGGGCTGCTATAAAAGCAGTAAGGAAAAAACAGCCTGGTTTATAAGCCTAGGTATCTATTATTAAGTATATCTCTACTAAAGGTAAAGCACTTTACCTACTGGTTATATATAAAGGCAAGATGGTTTAATAGCAGTAGTTTCCTCTAGACCTTAGCCTATATAATAGGTGGCAGTTTACAGCAATAAAGAATAAATAGACTACTAATACTACTGCTATTAAATAGCTAGAAAAGGTCTTCCTCCTTTAGACTAAGTCTTTTTAACCTAATTAGGCTAGACTACTTATCCTAAATAGGTATAAAAGCTATATAATAACAGATTTTATATAGTTATATTATATTAATAACGTCTACTTATTATTCTTATTACTATATACCTCTTATATCCTTTAGCCACTTAATCAGTTAGTCTTTAGCCTTATAAAGTCTGCCTATCGTAAGGAACTAGGTGTTACGACCTAACAAGTTACAGGCGATGGTTGCCCCACCTAGCAAGACAGACCAGCAGGCACTATAACCTTTATATAAACAACAGAAGGATGACTCCCCAGAACAGAAGAACTATAGATAAGTCATATAGCGATAAGATAAAGTGATCACTCTATAGGACCTACTAAGCAATCACCTAGACCTACTAAGCGATTAGTAGTACCTACTAAGCGCTTAACAGGGTATATAAAATAATTAAGACTAACAGGATTAATAATTATAAGTCTAAAAGATAATATTAAGACTTATATATAGGATAGACTTAGACGTACTTAAGGATAGACTTCTATAGCTTTTTAGTAATTAACTTATAATATATTCTCTAAATACCTTTTAGTATCTAACTTAGCAATTTATTAATAAAAAGCTATATAAGCTACCTTTATACCTATTAACTACCTAACTAATTACTAAGTGATTAATAGACTAGTAAGCTAATATTACTATTACTAAGTATTAACTTTAGTTATACTATTAGTAGAAACCCTACTATTAGATTACTAACTGTAACACTTTAATTACTTTTATTAAGTAAGTTAACCTTAATACTTACCTAATAGTATAATAATAAGATATCTATACTATAAATAACTTCTACCTTATCTAGCTCTAGCAAGAGGAAGGCCCTGGCCACCCCTATTGTTGCACTTTGGTGTGGGTATATTGGTTGTAAATTTGATGCCCCTTCCTTTCCTAATAGGCAGGGGATCTACCTACAAATAGTAGAGGATTCTAGGCTAAACGGCCGAATAATTCTCTGGGGATTCCTAGAGAATTTACGGCAAACGGGTGGAGAATTCTCTGCTAATGTCCCTATAATTTTTAGGCGGCTAACTGACAATTTGCCGGTCTGTTGGTCTGTACGTAATCTGGTGGATTCCCTAGGAAATAGATATTTTATAGCGTAATAATTGCCTGTATATAAATTACTTTTTGTCTTAAAATATAAATAATTTATAAGTAATAAATAAATAAAAGTGTAAGTAAAAGAATATTATAACTATCTGTTATTATCTATTATCTATCTAAGCCCCTTTTTAATTATTACTATATATATAAAATAATTATTTTACCTTATATTTCTACAGTCGGCTGTAGCTATTCCCTTATTAATTTGTTATTTATTATTATTGTCTATTATAAACTTAGGGAATATACCGCTAAGATTTACTTAACCTTAGTGCTTTTTAGTAGCTAAAGGGTGTCTATACTGTAGATATTAGCTATATCGGTAGGCGTTATATTAAGCTGCTTAAGCTACTTGTTATTTCGCTTATAGATATTATAGTAGATTTAGTTATTAAGTATATTTAGGCGTTTCTATCTGTAAGACTTAATATAGGTTAAACCTGTTTTAAGGCAGATAGTAATATTAGCCTAGGTACTAGATTCCTTAGTCTTTATAAGAAGACGTTTATAAAGACCTTTATTAGTAATAGTATAAAGTAGGGAATTATTAGCGTTAGTAGTATACTTTATCTTTATAACTAGATAATTAGTATAAAGTAGGTCTAAAAGGTATTTTAGATTAAGTTTTATAAAAACTTAGTTAGTTACTATATTCTTTATAATCTAATTAATTAAGCCTTTAGTAATAATATCTAGGAAAAACGTAAAGTATCTATTTTAAAAAATAAAATAAGCGGTTTTTCCTATAACTATAAATATAATATTAATAGGCAGTTAAGTAATAGTTTAGTCAGCCAGGTTAAATATAGAGACTTAATAGTATAGTAAAAGACTATAGTATATATAGGTAATAAAAGATTTAGTTACTAGCTTTTTATTAGCCTCTTTAAGGCTTTAAGAGGATAGTTATTACTTTAACTTATTATTTAATATATAAATAGATAGCAAGACGTCTTTTTTACCTCTACTAAGGATTTATACCGCCTAATCTTTAGTAGTCTATAGCTAATTAGTTATAGATTTCTTAAGCTTTTAAACGTAAGCCTCTAGGGAATCTATAGCGTTTAGGACTTATTCAGTTAGGTATTTAATAGTAGTAAAAGCGTTTTTAACAGTAAATTAGCCGGTCTTTACCTACTTAATAGCGGTATACACACTATATAAAGCGTTAAAAGCCTAGTTAATTTTTATAGGTATCTCTAGATAATTATTAATAACTATAGGAGTATAGGCAGCAGAGCCTACAGTCGCCTAGGTATTAGCCGGCTAAGGATTTATAACCTAGAAATTAGTTAGCTAAACGTTTAGCTGCTGCTATAAATTAACTGCTAGTAACTAATTCTTATATTAGGCTAATTCTTTATAAAAAGCCTTAATTTCCTACTTACTTAATATAGTGTTATTATTTAGAGTTATAAACTAACCGCACTGGTTATAAAGAGTCACTATATTGCTAGTGTTATATAGAGAATTACTAGTAATTAAGGCGGTATTATCTTTATTTCTACTGTCTTAATTAGTAAAATTAATAATTAATTATAGTTACTACTTATACTTATAGGGAGTCTACTCCTCTTAGTATAGAAGCGTTTTCTTAACTACTAAATGCTTTAGCTAAGGATTAGTAGAGAAAATTTACTAAGCTTCCTTAAGATTATTAGTATAAAAGAATTCCGGCTAGTTAGTAAAGATAACACAGTTAATAAAGTTTTTATATAGTAAATTAATTCTAAGCTGACAGGCTTTTTAATAGAAGTTCTTAATATAGTCAGGATATTAAGTGTAAAAGGCGTTAAATTTATTATAAATACCAGCTTAAAGAGAGTTCTAAAGATAGGCTTCTCTACTGTAGATAGTAATTACTTAAAGATAGCTATAGAATATAAGCCTAGTACTAGTTTTTTAGCTAGAAAAAGGTTTATAGAAGAACTTATAATACTTAGTGTCTATAGAGGGATTTAGTTAAGTAAGATTAGAGATAATATAGAATCTTATTATAAAATAAAAGGTATAAGTAAGAGAGAATAAGAGGAAAGTTACTAGTTAATTTATATAATATATATAATATTACTAGTAAATATTAGTAAAAAAGAAAAGTAAATAAAGGTAAAAAAGAAGTTATAATAAGAAGAAAAAAGTTATATAAGAAAAAAGGTCTTTAGATAATAGTTACTATAGGTAACTTATTTTTTTCTTAAGTAAAAGTAAAAAATTAGTTTATTTATTTTTATTTATATAAGGTATATATTTATTCTAAACGGTAAGGCTGTTTGCTAGAATTTTCTTATTAACTGCCTGCCTGTTTATAGTTATTTTACTGTTAATAGTTATTTAACTTTATATAGTTATTTTTTATATAATATTCTGTTTCTTTATATATATTTCTTAGCTATTTAGCTGCGTTTTAATAGTAAATTATCCTGTATATAACTAGGGATTTTTATTTTTATACTAGGATTTCGCTAGGAATAGGTTATTTATATTACCTTAATAATAGTTACTTTTCCTTTTATAATCTTTATTATTATTCTGCTAATTGCTAGTAATATTCTTTAAATTCTTTAATTAATTTACCTGCTTCTATAGTATCTTTATTTATCTATATATTATAGATACTTAAATATCCTTTTTATTTAATAAGGTATTCTGTCTGCAGTTAACTTTATCCCTATTAATTTAATCTTTTGTCTAGTATCTGTTCTACCTTATAATACTAATAGTTATCCTGCTATTTATTTCTCTAGGCGTCCTCTATTTCTACTAGGCCGCTTTTAATAGGGGTCTGTTTATATAGATCTATTTATAGGTCTTTAGCCAGGATTAGGTAAGCAACCAACACAACTAGGTAGATATTTATTATTAGGGGTAAGTTAAGCTTATATACTAGCTTCCCTACTTTTTTAAAGACTTTTATCAGTTTAGTATATAAAGGTAAGGTTTTTAATAGTAGATTTTCTAGTAAACGGTATCTTTTCTTAAGTTTTAAATAAACGTAATCTCTTAGTATAAACAAAATATACTAGTGCTTATAATTAAATATATCCTTTATATATATTTATACTGCTATAATAGAAAATTTTACTTCCTTTTAGAATATTATACAGTTTATTTTAATACTTAAGTCGTTAAGAATATCTAGAGACTTATTAGTTTTAAAGCCGTATAATACTTTATTTAGTACGGCTTTTATTATGCTTATATAAGCATTATTTAAATTTGCCTAGATACTAGGGATTCTATTAGTCTAGGTTTTTTCTAGAAACATAAAGGTAAATACTTATATAGCTATTTTAACCGTCTGGTTTTTCCTTTCTAACAGACTGTCTGTCTAGAGATAATAAGACGTTAAGAATTTTAAAGACGTGTTTAATTCGGCCTATAGGGTGTACTAAAAGTCTAAGAGGAATTTAGGATTACAGTTTAAGATTATACTTTTAGGGATACCCTAGTTATAAAGCTAGAGAAATCTTAGTAGTATTTAGGCCTAATTCTCTATAGTATATATAGTATATCTTAGTATTAAGATAGTTAATTTAGAGAATTTATTAGAGACTATTAGTAATAAGTTATAAAAAGGGAATTTTTTAAGTTACTATAGTATATTTATAGAGGAGACTTCTAGTAATCTGGTTATAAAGTCTATTACTATAGTGTAAAAAGGAATTAGTAGGGAAAGAATTAGTTATATTACTTTAATAGGTTTATTTTATCTTTTTCCTAGTAGTCTATATACTAGATAATACTTTTAATACTTTTAGATCTTTTTTATAAGATTATAAATAAGAAATTTATCTTATAAGTTATACTAAACTTATTTATCTCCTTAGTAATAATTTTTATTATAGGCTGTAGTAATAAATTTACTAGCTATTATATTTAGAATATAAAGTTTTTTTTTCTCTATATACTTAACGAAATACAGTAGCTTACTATAAATTATAAAGGGCAGTTTAAAGCTATATTAAGGTTTTTTTAGTTAATTCTATATATATTATAATTTTAGATCTTTCTGATATTACCTAGTGATTTCTTAATAAAAGCTCTTATCGATTTTAACATCTATTACTATATATATCTAGTTATTATCCTATATTTTATCTAATTTACTTATTCTAATAGGAGGTATTTCTCTATCTAGTAGCTAGGAAAACATATTAGCTATAACGTTTAAAGATCTTAAGATATAGATATAAAATAGTTTAAATTATAAAAGATATTTAGCAGTAAGCACTAGGTATAGGTTTACTTATTTCTTATCTATAGTAAATAGTGTTATTTACTATATTGCTTTATAAGTTAAAGTATAATTAGTTAGAATTACTATTAGTATAGCTCTTACTAAGCTAACTATAGTCTTAGTTTTTCTAATTACCTATATAAGACAGGCTACTTTAAGTTCTATCACCTAGTATTTTTACTCTACACTTATTAAAGCTTTACTAAGATATATTACTAGCTAAATTACTATATAAGGAATTAGTTTTCCTAGTAACTAGTCTATATTTTCTTTTAAATAAAAAAGTATAACTCTAAATCTATAGTTATAAAAAGCATCTAGTTAGATAAATAATATACAGTTTAGGTTATAGTAAAATAAAGCTATATCTAAAGTAAGTGCTTACTTTATATCTATAAAGCTGTCTATTTAGGCTTTTATTAGCATAATACCTACATTTTTATAAAAGTTTTTTTATTTAGCTCCTTTAGTAATTCCTTATTTCCTAGCTTTAGCTAGTAGTAATATTTTTAAAGCTTATAATAGTTAGTTTCTAGCAGTATACCTTAAGATAAAGTGTTATAAATAGCCAGTAAAACCTATCTATTTCTCTAGAGATACTAGATTAGATAGGAATTACACTTAGTAAAAAGCTTATATTCTGTCTTTAATATTACTTAATCTAAAAGCATCTACTCTAAATCTAAGTAATTAGATTAAAGAGAACCTAATAAAAGATTTAGTTAGAGATAATAATAGGTTAATATCTATAAATAGCTAGAAAATAGTATATAAGTGTTTTATATAGTCCTTAGCAGTATATAAAGAGATAATAATATTATTAATAAATAACTATATAAAATCCTTATAGTCCCTAAGGAGATTATCTATAAATTATTAGGCGTAAGCCGGCAAATTCTTAAATCCTATTAGGGCTGCTGTTACTTTTTCTTAGCCTTAGTAGCTAACTACAGTTAAGCGTTCTTAGTGTTTTTTCTTTACTAGAAATTAATAAAAGAACTATCTTATGTTAACTACTATAGTAAAATATTTACTATATATTTTTTAGATAACTTCTAATTATAATAGTATTAGATAGGCGTCTAGAATAGTAGCCTTATTAAGTGCCTGTAAATCCACTACTATTCTTACTTTTAGTTTGCTATTTACCGTTCTCTAAACTATAAATACTAGAGCTCTAAATGGCGTTAGTCTAGTAGCCTATACTATTTAGCCTTTAGTATATATATCGTCTAATATTTTATTAAGGAATTCCTAGTCCTTAATACTGTATAAGTATAGTTATTAACTAAGCTTATACTTATAGTAGTTTTCAGTAAGAGGAATCGTTATTTCTTTTTTAGGTTTTACTTATATATATCCTATAGTAGGTTTCTATAAAGTTAGGAAGTTACTAACTATTTTACTTATTTATAAAACGAATTCTAGGCTTTTATTATATATAGTGACTCCTTTAGGGGTCACTACTAAATCGTAAGATTTATCTTACTTAATACTAAGTTTTTAATCTGTAGTCAGGCGTTTCTAAAAGATATTACTATCTTTTAGTATAGTTTTACAGTTTATATTTTCTAAGTTAAGATTATTTAATAGAATTAGCATCTAGCCTATAGGATTTACTAAGTAAGTTATATTATATTATAAGTAGGTAAAAGTTCCTACACGTTAATTTTATTATAATTTTATTAGTATATTTATATTATTTACTATAAGTACTAATAGTAATTAACCTATTAGAGAATCTATTTACTGCCCTTACTTAGGCCTAAATAAGAGCTAATCGGTTTTAAACCTTTTACATACTAAATAGGTACTATTATCTTAGTTAATAGCAAGATAACGATGTTTTTTATATAAGCTACCTTATAAGAAATAGGGCTACATTTAGTAAAGATTATAGTAGGAATTTCTAACCTATTACAGAAGCCGATTTAGATAATACCTTATAAGTTAAGAATATCTACCTGGTTTAGTATATTAAATTCTTAGCTAATTAATATTCCTACTAGTAAAATCTCTACCACCTAGCCTTATATATAAAGCGTAGCCTTATGCGTTTAACTGTTAATTTTGCCTTATACTTTTAGCTAGAATTTAGCCTACCCTAACGTCAGTAAATTACCTATTCCTTAAAGTTGCCTCTAGACTATAGGGTTAAACTTATAAATAGGTATTTTCTTAAGAATTCTTTAAGAGATAATATATCTTAATAACCTACTGTCTATATAGATCTAGGTTTTTTATCTATCTCCTATATCTACTTATATTCTAGTATATAAATAGTTACACGCTACTTAGTGTATATCAGTTTCTACCTATAGCAGGCTTTATAAGTAAGTAGGATTTAGTTAGTAATTAGCAGACTTTTTATATATAAAAGTATACTTCTTTTAGAGGTATTATTTTCTTTCTATAGTTATTTTATAATATTTATATACTAAAGAAAGATAGTACTTATCTTTATATTTTAATATAGCCTAGAGTTCTTTAGGTAAGTTTATATCTAAAAT
>MU843545.1:73269-139370 GCA_030867255.1 Colletotrichum somersetense
GTAACAGATTATAAGAATCTTACTATATTAAAGGCAGTTACTAAATTAATAATATAAAGTATTAGCTTATTACTATTAAGGTATATTATATTAATAAGGATTTTATAGTTAAATTTATAGTTATTATATAAAGTAAACTTAAAGTAACTAAAGGCCTTTAAGTTAAGTTAACAGTAACAGTAATACTTATTAATCTCTTTAATTACTAATATCTTAATAGTATTACCTATACACTTTAATAGTTTATAAAGGTAATAGACTAACAGGTAGCTAAAGTAATAGTATATTTAGCATAATTTAATATCAGTAAGGTATTACTTTATAATTATTCTTTTAGGTAGTTCTAAAAGTATCTATAGGTAACCCTATTTCTAAATAACTAGTATAATAGTATTACTTTAGATAAGTTAGTTAGTAAGGTTATTAAATTTTATACTAATATAGTCTATATCTTATAAATAGAAGAGAAATAGCGTATTAAAGGTTATAATATAAAAGGGTAGTTAACTAAGTAGGGTAGGTATATAAATTATACTAGTAGATTTAAAGCACTTACTGCTACTAAAGTAAATATTTACTTTACTAGTGTAGGTAATATTTAGTAGTATTTTATAGCTAAAGTGCCTTTAAAAGGTAAGGTATTACCGTTAGCCGGCTATAGATACTCTAGCTGCCTTAGTATCTAGGATAATACCCTAAAAGGTTATTATAGAGTAGTAGCTATTAAGGGTAAAGATATTGCTGTTTTTAATAGATTTAATATACTCCTCCTTATTACACTGGTTTATACTAGTAATAGTGTAAAGAGTTACTTAGTTATATAATTTTAAAAAGGTAGAAAGACTATTAATTAAGCTTTTATTAAAGAAAGTAGTAGATATAAAGAATATAGTATTTTTATAGTCTTTATTATCTAGTAGGTATAAGTCTTTATTACTACTTACTTCTTTAAGATAATTTAGGTTATTACCTTTATAGTTAATAAGAAAGTAGCTAAAGATAGCTTATAAGGTATTAGTAAAGTAAGTGCTTTTATATTAGTTAAATAAAGCCTATTATTCTTTTTATATATACTATATTAACTAATAACTTATTTTATTATAGATAAAGCATTTTTTCTTTAAGTTACTATAGTATAGGTTTTTAATATAGTTACCTTATAAAAAGCTATATTATTACTAGAAGTCTGCTTAGCGGTTATATTAACTGTTATACTTATAGTTAACCTAGTATTAGTTATTATTAGGGGTAGGTTTAGCAGTAAGGTATTATACTCTTATTTCTTAATAAAGTAGGGTGTTTACTATACTGCTATATAATTACGTATAGAGGCTAGTAAATATAGCCGGTAGGCTAAGTAAAGCTATTAAGCACTTAGGTATACTGCTATAGTAAGTAATAAGTTACTAGTAGTATTCTTTATTCTTAAGTAGACTGTTATATATAGTTACCTTAATAAGTTAGTTAACCTTCTTAATAAGTAACTTAAGGACTTTAAGCTTGCTTTTATTAGGGTTCTTATAAGTAATTAAGCTAAAGGAGGTGTAGTAAAGCTTGTTAAGGTAGGTAAGGTATACCTTATTACCTTTAAATTATTTTTTTAGTTTTACTATAAGACTATTAAAATTAACTATTATCTTATATAGTAAGGATAAATAATACTTATATATATTACCTTACAGTATTACTATTACTACTGCTTTATAGTGCTTCTATAATATACCTATATAGATATATAAGTTATAGAAAATAAGGAGTTTTAAGTTAATAGTTTTATATAGGCTACTGCTATACTTTAAGCTTAGGTTATTAGAATATAGCTTTATAAGGTCTGTTAATTACTTTAAAGACAGGCTATATAACGTTACTACTGTTAATAACGATTCTTATAGGGGCTTAGTGGTTATAATATATAGGGTATAGACTAACGCGGCGATATAGGGTTTTAATAGTAATAAGGCTAAAGGCAGAGGTGTAAATAATAGGTTATTATATAAAGTCTTATAGGTTATTACTAGTAAGTTTTATAGAGTAAGTGCCTATTATATATATAGTAGTATCTTTTAATCTTTAAGATTATTAATAAAATTAGGGTTATTAAGTTATTAGTAGAGCTTATATAGTGATTATATAGCTGTTTTAATTATTTTATTATTTTAGATAATATATTCCTTTTTATAGGTTGTTTTATATACCTATTAAGTAATTAATATATTCTTCCTCTAATTAATTTAGACTCTTTATTTAATAAGGTAGTTATAAAGTTTATTTACTATATTATAGTATAATAACTTAAAGTTATTAATAGACTAATTAAAAAAATCTTTTTAGGCTTATAACTATACTTTACCGCCTAGGTAGTTATTATATTTATACTTACTAATATAATAGGTAGTAATAGTAGTAAGGGTAAGGCTTTATTATTTTAATATAAGGGTATATAAAAGGTCTATAATATAGTTATCTCCCTATTAGGTAGGGATAATATACTTATAAAGGGCTTTTAGTACTAAGTATAGGCAGTTAATCTCTACTGCTTACTATTTTATATTAGTAGGTTACTTATATTTACTATATTTCTCTTTATATTAACTATAGTTAACTATATAAGACTTATTACTTATAAGCTTATTATAGTTACTTATCTTAAGGGCTTACTTATAGTTACCTTCTATTAGCCTAACTACCTTTTAAATATATATATTTCCCCTAACAGACTAAAAGGCGTATACGTTTATTAGGAGATTTACTGCTAATAGTATAGGTAACTATATAGACTTAGGTACTTAGGAAAAAGCAACTTAGGGTTAAGCTTATAGATAATAGTGCTGTTACAGTAGCAGACTTTAGTAGACTTTTACACTTCTTAGGTATAGATATCTCCTATAGTGCTGTAGGGGTAGATATAGCCTTATGCTGCTATAGAAGCAGATATAGTAAAGAAACTTAGTGCCTTTAGGTTAACAGACTTAAATAACACTTAGTAAGAGCAACTTAAGGTCTAACTTGTTATAGCGCTAAGTATAGCCTTAATAAAGACGGTATATTAGGTGCCGTCGTATTAGCAGACTTAAAGAGATACTTAGGTAAAATACTTACTATTATAGTAGCGCTTAAGGAAATAGAAACTTAGGTAAAAAAAAAAGTACTGTTATATTAGCTAAAGTAAAGTTACTATTAACAGTAAGGAAAATAGATATATAAGAAGGAGAAAGTAAGTAACTAGATATTATAGTAAAAGAAAAAAAAAGGTAATAAAGTAATAGTTACTAATTAATTAGTTAATAATTTAACTATTAGTTAGTATATAAAGTTAGGTGTTTTTTATAGTTAAGAGGTGACTTTTTATAGAGTAATAAAGTCGGTTAGTTATATAAAAGATATAAATTTATACTGCTCTCTATAAATTAAGGGGATAAGTTACTAGGTAATATAAATTAACCTGTAATAGGCATATAGTAAAATCGACGTTATAAAGGTATTTATAGTAACGTTTTTTAACAGTTACCTACTTTAGGCCTTATAAATAATTAATAATATAAATAACCTTTTCTTATAAAGCCTTACTAATCTACAGTAGATATTACTAAGTGGTTACTAGTAAAAATAACTATTAATTAGTGTTAGAATCACTAGGGTTAGTAATATAGTTAACTGTATGTATCGGTGGCTGTAACGAATAGTAGGGGTAACTTAGTGGTTCTCTATTATGCGTATCGAATAGAAGGAGCTATTGCGGCTGGCCAGTTGCGCGGCCAGCTATTATCCACCGTAGCTTAGGTGGATCCATCAGAGGGCCGGAGGGCCAATGGTCCGGTGGTAAGTTATCGGGGTTTAGCCCGATAACTCCGATAGCTCGGCGATGGTCAACATCGCAACACTATTCTTTTAATAACTGCATTTTTCCTAGATCCTGTGCTATGTGCAGTATTTCTCCCCTCAACCCCTATATAAATATCAGCTTACTAACATCTTTACAGGTTGCAGTAGGATACCCTCACCTAGGATTTGAAAATGTACTTGATTCTTACTATTCTACCTACCTTAGGGAAACAAGGCCTATAAGGTTATGAAAGATCCTACTAGCCGCGGCGGAAACAAACAATTTGTGTTCACTTCTGGCTATGAAAAATAGGGACGAGCCTGTCCTTATAGTCAAGATAGATATTAAGGGTCGCAAAATAGCAGTCGAAAAAGCATATAACAGCAGGGACGAAACTCCAAACCGACTATACCTTAACGTTATGCTAAAGAGCTTATGGGAAACCGAGGGCGGACAGCTTCACAACCTCCAATCTATAGAGTTTGCCGAAGTCGTCAATCTCGAAACCAAGGTTGCGATTAACAAGATCAGGAAACGCCTTGGCTTAGCAAAGGGGTCGAGCTTTGTGATTGCAGAACCACCAGCAAAGGGAAGTGCTGCAGCAAAGAAGCTAAAGAAAAGCGAATTAAGAAAACGTACCTTATGTTGGAATGACTTGTTTCAGAGCCCTTTTGGAAAGGTCGCAAGGAGGATGGCAAACGAAGGTGGTAATTTGGTCGACCAATTTAAGGTGCAGAATACCACTTTGTCTACCAGTGATGGAGAAACGCTATAATTAGATTGCTTAACTGTCAAGTTTACTTAAATATGTACAGTATTAGCGCACTGATAGGCCTAATGTCTGTATCATCGATATGAAGCGAGGCATCCTCAGTAAAAGGCTACCGCCCGCGGTTCGAGTATAGCTTCAGACGTGTAATGCGCGACTCGGGTAGGAGAGAGTCGTCTCGATCTTCTTGTCGTCCTTGTCCAAACTGTACTACAGCAGAGCGGCAGGCATCATTTTGCTTACTGGGTCAGTAGGGATCCCACCCTTCCGGATAAGCCTACCCTCCAAAAGGCCCAAAAGAATATACAACACCAGGTATTCGCTGATCGTCACCGACTCAACTACTAATCCGTCCCTCACTAGAATCATCTAGATAAAGCGAAAGCTGCGTTTTCTCTAACAGCTTCAACAACCTAAAGTGGTAGGTACTGCTCCTCAAAACGCACGGCATGGAACATATTGGAGCTGATTAATCTCCGTCTTGGACGGTGGGGTAACCGTCAGCCGATCTTACGAGTCCATCCTATCACATGTATTCTTCGTGCTGCGCAACTATACCAGGGTGGCAGTGCAAGGCAGTATCGGGCGCCTCATTTCTGCTTCCCAAAGCCATGCGGGCTCGTCCTTTTTTCTCTTTCTACACATAGCATCCAGTCGATCTTCAGCGACTGCGACAATCTCATCGTCACCTGGTCGTTGGACTCCTGGCGGTCCGCGATGGAGTTCACGCTCACTTTCGGTGCGGTTGGCGACTTCATCGCAGTCATCGAAATCGTCAGAAACATCATTGTCGCGTTGGACGACTGCCGCGGCTCAGCTAAAGAATACCGGGTTGTGGTCCAAAGTCTTGAAATTCTCGAAAAGACACTGCAGTCGGTCGCCAATCTCTACAATGACCAAAGTCCTGCCAGTGGCCTTGGAGACCTGAAAGCGATTGTCCTGCGCAATGTTGAGCAGATCCACCTTTGTCTTCAAGCATTCAGTGAGAAGGTACAGAAGTTTGCGCCCAGTCTCTCAACCGGGGGAACGAAGAACGTCCTTAAGGACGTAGCAAGAAAAATACAATGGAAACTTGAGGAAAAGGACGTCGAAAAGTTTCGAGCCGAGATAGTGGGGTACACGATGTCACTGAACGTGCTCTTGGAGGTCACTACGGCGTAAGATCTTTTGTACAAGTCTAGGACTGCTCGGGATAATTTTACGCTAACCTCTGCCAGGCGAGCAGTTCAACGCAACCATGAAACCTCGACTCAGCAAGCAACCGATAGCGAAAACCGCACGGCACTTAGGATCCGTAACTCGAATCAGTCGCTCAAGGGATACTTTGGTATGATCGGACGACGAATACTGTCGAGACTGGATTCCGTATCGAGGCTGGGCATGGAGCTAAACAGCTCTACTTTTCGGCTCATTTCCATGGTGCTGACCATGTCAGCGCAGCTCAGCAGCATCAGAACAGTAATCATGAGATTAGAGCGCCCTATCAGCGAGGAGTACTTCACTTTCGAAGACGCGACTGGAAAGTTATTTCCAATTCATTTGCGGACTGTCACCTCTTGGGAAGCATTTGAGTACATCATTGCCGATAAATTCAAGGGCAGAAAGGGTGCGCATCGCACTCAGCGCAGGCGATATTCGCTGCAGGAACGGGCTAGCGGCAGAGCTGTAGACCGTTCCCTGAACTGGGAGAGCGCGTTCCTACCGTACCAAAAAATCGACATGAGTTTGATGTGTAGGGAGGCAGAGAAAACCGCGTTGACAAAGTCGTCACCCAGTTGCCCTCGATGTTCAACGGTTTCACCAGGGGAGACCGGCGTTGAGGTACAGTGGTGAGTTAGAGCCTGACTTCTTTTACAAGTGCACAAGCTTAAATCCTCAGCTCAAATTGTGGGATGTTCTTCACAAGAGTCGTTGAAGTAGACGAGGAAGACCTCCCTGATGCCCTCGGCTCACCTCGTCTAAACCGCGAAGCACGCTTTGGCGAATCGGGGTTCTACATCGCCACGGCTGGGGCCGCAAAAAGGCCTAGGGAAGACGAAGATTTCGAAAAAGAGCAAAGTTGCACTGGCGAAAAGCCAAAGAAACGCAGGGAGCAGGAAAGTCGGAAGAGAAAAGCGACCAAAGAGGAGCCGGAATCTGATTCCGACGACGAGGATGTGAGAGGTTTTGTGAGAATCACCCTGATCGCAAACCGCAGAAGAGTTCACCACCCGATTTCGCCATTTTACGCGGATCAAATTGAGTCTTTCGATTCCGTGGCACAAAAGGTGCTCGGAAACAAGACTGTTTTGTCGATTGTTACTTCACCATTTGATGTGTCTTCTGTCATGTCGAGCAGCTTTGGAAGTATGTCGGCAGGCACAAAGCTCCAGTTATCGGGCGCGACATTCCAGACCAGTCGCGATAATCCTCAGGGGGGAGACGAGGAAGATAAAGCAGAGAAGGCGAAATCCGAACCAACTAACCCAAACGCAACGGACGATGACGATGCAATTCTGCAGGCTACAGTATCCCTGAAGAAATATCGTCAAGCCACCGAAACTGATGCAAAGATGCACAGAATTCCTCCGGTGTACCCACTCAAGAATTGGGCCCCGGACCTGCTTGGTAGTGTATTCGATTTTAACTCCATCGGCAAGTGGATCTACGATTGGTCTGCATTTCATTATGGACCTGCTACTTCTGTCTCTGACATGGCTGCCGAACTATGGCTTCTACTGATTGAGGTAGCTGGCAGGATTAAGCGTAGTAATGAGGTTCTGCACCGCATTACTGTCCTGGATGAAAAAGATATGCTTCAAGACTTCATTGAGTCAGGTGAGCGCTTGACTGGCAACTTTCGCAAGCTTCTTAAGACTTGCGAGACACCAGAACTCAAGGCTCTTAAGAAGGATTCATCATTAGACAAGAATGAGGGTATTGAGTTTATAGAGACGTTGTTTGGTCTTAATCGCGAACTAGGAAAGACGGAACGGTTGATGGAGGGGTGTCGACTTTTCAACCTGAGGTTTGATGCAAATTGTGAGCGGGTGTTGCGGAACCTAGCAAACAAAGAAAACAAGACTAGACGAACGAGCAGTGTATTCGGCCTTGAAGGGTCTTGGAATAGAGGTTAAGGTTAGACTAAAGATGCGTATTGCTTATAACGTGGTTGACGAGCGAGGGCGCCACCTAAGCGCTCTCTCACAACCATCAGACCTTTTTGATTCCTCTACGAACAGTGATACAGTCAATCAGTAAAGAATCTCAGGTATGCCTGGATGTCTAAGCTTACAAAAGAGACTCAAGCCCCAGCGTTCGCGCCGCAGCAGCGCTCTTTCGCCCGCCGAATCAGCCGGGATCCTGCTCTTCTAGATAAGCCTCCCCTCACTGGCTTATCGGCTATGGTCGTATGTGCTAGTTTATGGTTCCGAATCCTGAGATGTAGTCTTCAGCCAGTGGTGTTACTAGCCAAACCGCGGGCGGGGTTCTCCTCGCAGGTCTTTAAAGCATCAAATTTCTCCCCGATGTGAGCCGCGCCAGCTTCCACCGAGTGATCTTCGGTTTTGTCTGGCCAGCCATCTATAACGTGCCCGCACTTTCTACTCTGAGGAGACGCGTTCACGCCCGTCAAGTTTGGCATGCCTCACGCTTACGCATACTCGGTTAAGATTGTGAGCTTGATACATGTCCACCTCGCCGCCGTGATGATGTTGACGAAGGAGATCCGGATATGTATTCAGTGTCGTGGGCCAAGAAGTGGTCCGGCTGGCACTTTGAAGCTTTACAGGCAGAGGTGTATGATGTGTTCACCAGTGCAGGTTTAAGACGGCACTGGTTTATAAAACTTCGGTTTCAGCACCAGATCCAGGCACCGGTCTCTACGTTGATGCCTGGCTGTGTTTTGCTTTACTAATGGCTGCGCTTGAGGTAGCCATTACATAGTAGAGTTGCCAAAGCCTTGATCTTCTGTTTTTCTAGATTCCATTGTGAGATGATGACCAGGAATATTTGTTTGATAGTATTCTGCTACGGGTTACCCTGCACATGAAACTGCGGTTGCGTGTCGAAGACGTCCATTTTGGCGCCTTGGCTCCACAACTGTGAATCGATGTACTTATAGCATCATTGAACGAAAAGTAGAAGCCATCAAGTTTTCGCAACATGGACTAGCTCCGAGCAAGACCTGTTTTCTTTAACAGCGCCATTCTCATGCCATAGCACATCATGATGGAATCACAGACTGGCAAATACCCATGATATTTTGACGACCGTGCACACTCTATAGACTTTTTTCAGGCATTTTCCATCGGGAGAAAGAGTTAAAAAGCGGAAATGATGTTGCATGAGAGCATATGTGGGTGTTGCATATACCTTCACTTTACTGCCAATGGTCCACCCCATTGCTTGATGTCTTGAGTCGCTGGTATTACTTATACCACAGAGGGTGTGCGGATCTCCTTTCTTGCCCATGAATTTGCCTTTCGCGCTTTCCTGAGATATACCGAGGTATAAGCCGACGAGTTATTCGATAGCCAGAGCCCTGGGAAGACGATTGCATTGAATGCCCCTTTGGATCGAGTCTGCTCTGAGTGACTAACACCTCAATATCCTTAGGGCAAGCCCCCATTTACCAGGCACTATTTTTAGGGACGTCAAAGTGAAAAGCTGAACGACGAAGGTTCAACAACGCCACAGAAACTCGCGACCTTGTGAAAAGACAAGTCTGCCGTTGCTGCCTGTGAGGGTGTTTCCCGAGCTTGCTCTGGTTTCGGTTCTTGAACCCTGTCCGCTTTCCGTCTCCCGCGTCTTGCAGCCATTTACTAGACATGCTGACGCTCTACCATGGTTATCTCGAACCGAACTGTCGAGTTTATCCACTAGCGATTCACCTGCTCTGGCCTTTTCTCCGATCCAGCCTCTTACGGAACAACCTAGCACACATTTGGTACCTGGATGACGGCAAACTCACCCGGAGAATGTGTGTGGGCACCCTTTCTGACTTGAACGCTACTTACGGAGAAAGGTTGAGGACTGCGGTATATGTAGATGGCCCTCGCCTTTGGCAGTCCATTTCTCTTCCGCTCCTCTGAACACTCAGGCAAACATTCATCAGTTCAATCCCTGTTGTTCCAAGCCCATTCGCAGATTCCCCACGAACAAACACAAAAGTCCAACCCAGCTCATCACAAAACTGCCGAAACTCGCACAAAAAAAAGCAAGAAGCTCGTCGAAATGAAGCTCACGACTGGCATTTTCAGCGTCGCCCTCGGCCTTGCCTCCGTCGTCGACGCCGCCCCCGCCCCCAAGAACCTGGTGTCCATCTCCTCCGCCAATGTCAGCTCCCCGGTCGAGTTATCAAGTCGTCAGGTCAACTCTATGCCCCTCAACATCGGCCACGAAGCCATCTGCCATTACGAGACCTTACCGTTCCTGAATTTGGTCACCAAATACGGTGTCATGAGCAAGCCCGGCCTCGCGGTCCCGGACGTCATGGCTACGTGCAACGAAGTGTGGGCCAACCTGCGCCGCTTCCCGGCCTGCGGGATCGTCACGGACCCGTGGTGCGAGCCGCACCCGAAGGACAAGAGCATTCTCACTTGGAGGATGACCGTGTCCGGCATGTGCGACCCCGGCATGATCACCTCTGCGTGGTGGGAGTCGACCTTCAACAACTATGGCGAACTCGAATGTCTGGGAGTCAAGGAGCTGGGCACTCCTTTTTGAGTGGTAGAAGAAAGGGGGGCACTCGGGTCAAGATAGGTCCTCGACTTGTGCTGGGGTCGCGATCCAGAGCAATGTGCGGCTGGTCAGCGAGCGAAACAGGCCAACCGCCAACAATGTTACAACCTTGGCGACCACTCAGACCGTAAACTACACAACCCGGATAAATAGACACGGTCGGCATGGAGGAAGGAGGAGCATCACGAGTATAATGTCATACATTTCAGTTGCCTTGGGGCGTCGAGACGGATGAAGGTTGGCGAAGAAGTGCAAATGTAATGAAGCTTTCCCACTGATTATACACCGATGACAACCCCAGCCTGAGGTAGTGATAGCAAGATTGATTCGCAACGACTATATATGAGCTCTGTGTGTGTGTGAGTGGGAGAGAGAAAGTGTGTGTGTGTGTGTGTGTATGGTCGGCTTGTGGCCTAGAAGGAGAGATGCTGAGGACCATTGTGAACAAGACTGTATCAGATTTATAATAATCAGTCAGTTGCCATCATTCAACGTCTTTCTGGTACGTCTCGTGACTGCGCCGAGTGTTGATTGGGCATGCCACTTTGGCTTTCGTCTCGTTGGCTGATCTCAACACAGACTCTGCTGCAGTATTACCACCTCCTACACACAGACGCGATATCACATCATCGAGTACCTTAGTGAAGAAAGCACACATCTGTTCCGTCCTGACACCTTGAGGTTTCCTACTCGAGTGACTGAAATCGTCATCATGAAAATGTAAGCATAGTGTATGTAATAATACCTCTGTGCAATATGACCTTGTCTCTGGGAACAGCGAGACGCAGTGGGCTTCCTATCCCTGATAAGGACGCTGGTCGAGCTATTTAATGGTTCAAACAGTCATTCGATTTGTCATTATTCATCATCTATAATAATGCGGTATATCTTCACCGTCGAGATGCGTCACCTGGCCATCCTCCTCGTCCATTCGTTCCCGCCCGCCTCGCCAATGTCGGCGGTTTTGCAAACCCCCTCCCCGTCTACAAGACCGACCGCTCGGCAAGGATGTTGAACAGCGGCCTCTTCAGTTTGGAAACGGCCATCCACCCGCCCTCGGGAATCTCCACAATCGTCCCGTCGACGCAGACCTTCCTCCATCGAGGGTCGGTCTCCCCAGTCGTCACCCGCAGCTCCTCGGCGTCCTCGTACCCGAGATAATCTTCCCTCCCCTCCTCGTCCGCCCAACGCATGCCCACGTGCGAGCCCTGGTTGTAGGCCGCCATCATGATCTCCATCGTCTTCTCGCCGCCGACGGCGCCGAAGTGCACGAGCTTCAGCCGGCCCTGCAGCGGCCCGCTTCCGGGAGAGATGATGAACGTCTTCTCCAGGTTAGACACGAGCGCCGCGAGGGCGTAGGCGAACTTTTCCCGTGCGACGGGCCGCGTGACGCCGTCCGGGCCGCGCACATCCACCTTGGCGGCGTACGCGTGGCTCTCCTTGAGCAGCTCCTGGGCTACCATGCCGAACCGCTTGTCGCCGTGCTTGCGGTACTCGGGCGTGTCGCTCTCCCAGACGAGCTGCGCATGGAAGCCGTAGCTGGCGACGACGGCGCCAAGGAGGTGGTCGACGCTCGTGTCGTGGCGAGACACATGCTCGGTGCTGTGGGCGCCCGGGTCCGCCGTGTAGGAGACCAGCTTGGAACCCGGTGAGAAAGAGGCACGGAAGGTGGGAAGCGGGGCCGGCACGCCGAAGAAGAGGGTGCGGAGGCCGAGGACCACGGGCGATGGACCAGTCTCGGCGTATAGAGGCTTGTGGAGGGAGTGGAAGGCGGCGTTTCCGGTGCCGAACGGCAGGAGGGCGAGGGTCGGCAGATTGGTTACGGAATCCGTTTCCTCGCATCCGTTGAGGAGGTCAACTACGCCTCCGTCGCCACTCAGGAGGACAATGGTCTCGGTCTTGGTAGGGGAGGCACCGTGAGCGTGCGACGAAATTTGCTGTCTTGCGGCCCATCTCTCTTTTGCAAAGCGCCGGACGCTGTCTGAGTCCTTGGTTACTAAGACAGTGTACCTGGGCTTGTCGTCATGGGCATCCTGGGTAGGTGGCCCCGGAGCAAAAGTCGACGGCCGGCCTCCGGGCACCTTTTGGCCAGCGAGGAGGACCAAGGGCCGGACAACAGCCTCCCAAAACTTTGGCGCGTGGCCCAGGCCGGACTTGGTGGACACAACAAAGTGCACCTCATGGCTGCCGGGCTTGGGGCTGAGATGCTCCGGAAAGCGTGAGAGCAAAAGGCCGTCGGTAAGCTCGGCAGGTGCTTGGCCGTCGATGACAAGGATGTCGAGCTGATAGGGGAAATCCTTGGCCTCGGGATCCTCCCTGAGAGCGCAGATGATGGGGCTCGAGGTGAAGTCTTTGTGGGCAGGGATGACGAAGATGACTTCTTCCGGGCGGACGGACTCGGTGCCGCGCTGGGAGGTGAAGGTCAGTTTGCCGTCGACAAAAGCTGCGTCGTTGGCACGGCGAGGTACGAGGCCGTGGTCGTGGGGCTCGAAGCCTAGCGGCTCGGCGACGTCCATGATGGTCATGTTCGTTATACGACCAGTTGGGGGCTTGAGAGGAATATCACGGGCTGATGCAGACACGCAATCCTGTTATCGTATATATTTCATGGATCTCTTGTGTCAACTTCAGTGCCGGGGCGGTGTCGAGGAAGGATTCGACGTACGTCAGCGAGCGGCTTATCAATCACGCTGACGTTTGGGGAATGAAGGTGAGGTCGAGAGTAGGTACAGCTCAGCTGGGCAGCCACTTTGGAGACGGAATACCCCCGGAAGAGAGATACGAGGCGAGTCCCCTTTGGGCAGGTCTTGAAGCGGGCGGCCGGCCGTCAGAAACATCCCAGTCCAGTCTGTTAGTCACTGGCTGGCTTGTCTGTCTGGCTCAGGAATCAGACCGGAAGATTGTAGCTACTATGTGTGTATGTAAGCAGACGTGAGGCAGACGGACCGGGTGCCGTGCATACAATACAATACAATACTGTACATAGTGAGGCAGGTGTCATCCAGCCAGCGATTGCGTTATTTCACGGCTGCGGGGCAGATAGCTGCACTGGAGCGGCCTAGGCAGTGCCTGTTGGCTCCGGGGTGTCCCGCACCGCGCATGATAGTGTACCTACCCCCCGATAGCCACCGAACGCCTCCTTCCTGACCACCAAACAAACGCCAGGTAACCTGGACGGCGGAAAGAACAACAAGGAAGAAGGGTGAGGGAGCCCCTTGAAAGGTGCACAGGAAAAAAAGAAAAAAAGGAAAAAAAGGGACCACATTAACGCACATAACACACACATCCCCCCAAAACAATAAAACACTCACCATCAATCTGGCTAGCACCGACAACATCATTCACGCAAAAAACTTAAAATGATGGGAGCGGGGTTCGAACCCGCGCACTCTCACGAGTAACAGAGCTTATGTAAGCTTAAATCTGTCGCCTTGGACCACTCGGCCATCCCACCGTCGCGTTGTCTTTGCTTTGGGATCAATTCACTCGTGATTGTGGACTATAGTGCGCGCTCTGCAGGTAGACGAGCAACAGGGGCAGAGACGGAAACATGTCGATAGGAACAACAGGTGCCTTGCAATGCGCATTTTCATCTCTGGTATTCTGTGACACCTCGTCTCGACTAATCCCGACATGTTGTTTTCTTTTCCTCTCCCTGCCTCTCTCTCCACCCGCATGGATTCTCCTCGTCCCAGACCAACCCCCCCCCCCTTACGCTCCCTTCGCCCGTGTCATCGGGCCCCAGTTCTCCCGCGGGTTCATCTGGTATCGGACCAGCTTCCTCTGTTCCTTGCGCTTGCCGAGCTTCGCGAGCTTGTCGTCGAAAACGAGCGTCTTGCGCAGCTCCTCCTCGCTCTTGTCCGTCGTCGTCGTCGTCTCGGCCTCCTCCGCAGAACCCTCTTCCATCTCGACGTCGGCTGGCACCTGCGTGTCCTGTGGGACTGCCGCCTGCTCGTCCTTGTCCTTTGGCTCGGCCTGCTCTTGAGCCTCTCCGTTGCTCCCTGCGGGCCCCTCCGCCTCGCCGTTGCTCTTCGCCTTGTCGAGGCCGAGCAGTCTGTACGCCGGCATCTGCGAGTTGATGCGATCCGTGCGGACGGGTGCCTTCTGGCGGACCCACTCCCTCATGACGAACCAGATGGCCTCCCACGGCGCGTCCGTCTTGACGCTCCCGGGTCGGCAGTGGCTGCGGGTGACGCGGTAGCCGAGATGCTTGAGCGCGCCACGGAACATGTCGTCCGGCGGCTGCTGCGTGCTGAGAGTACCCGCCAGCCTCGACGGCATGACGAAGAAGGGGTAGTGGTCCACCCTCGCCAGCTCCTTGTCCTTGGCGTCGAGGTCCTCCGTGGGCTCTGGCCCGGGGAGGTACTCCTCCATGGCCGTCTGGAGCATGCCCTCTATCCTCGACGTCGTCTGGTACACGTTCTTGTCGACGGTCGGCAGCAGGTCGAGGATGCTCTGGATGAAGTCGGGGTTGTGCAGCGGCCCGCTGTACATCGGGCCCGCGATGTGCATGCTCGAGCCGCAGTGCTTGCAGTGCGAGTCGGTAGGCGGGCCCTGCGATAGCCCGTGCTTGTAAAAGTAGCCCCCCTTCTTCTTGGGCGCGGGCCGTGTCCGGACCATCGGCTGCGTCTCCCACGCCGAGCATCCCGGGCAGTTGTACATGATCATCGTCTTGCCGCCCTGGTAGTTGACCGCGTCCCTCGACTTGCGCACCTTGACGAACACTCTGCAGTAAAAGTCGATCGAGAGCGACAGCTGCGGCTCAATGGTGAGGCCGTACTTTGCCGCCGCGCTCGTCAGTGCATGGAGGATGAGCCGGATGCCGACCTCGTGCGAGTGCAGGCCCTTGATGGGCGCACCGCCGTACAGCGAGAAACACTTCTCGGCGTAGCAGTGGCCGGCCCAGTGGCTGCCGTCCGTGCAGGTGACGGCGAGCAGACCGCCATCGTCCCTCACGGCCTGGACGGCGGCGTCCAGGAAGGGCGCAGCGGTCCCGTACGGGTCCAGGTCAATGACGTCGTACTTGTTCTCCTTGCTGGGGTTCCCAAACCGGTCCCGGTTCGTCAGATCGTCCGCGATGCGCCGGTACATGTGGGCGATGGCGTCGTCATGGCTCATTTGGATCATATCTTCCAGGCCGTTGTGCTTCGTGTTCAGCTTGATCGACTCAATCGCACTCTTGGTGAGGTCGTTGGCCGTCACGGAAGTGACAAAAGGCAACTCGTGCGAATAGCGCAGCGCCCGAAGGCCAGAGGCCGACAAAGCGTCAAGGACGGTGAAGCGAGGGCGCGATTTCTCAGGGGCAGACTTTGCCTCACCTTCGGCCTTTGTGCCCTCGGCCTCGGCAGTCGTCGCGGGCGCCTCGGTCGTCGTCAAGAGCGCGGCCGTCTCCGAGGCCTCCGCGTCGGAGCCATTGACACCGTTCACGGGTTCCGCCGCCTGCGCCTCGCCATCAGTAGCGGTCTCGGCGGCCTTGCCGTCATCCGTGACCTGGACCTTGGCCGGCCGGTTGCCGCCCTCATCCGCGGCACCCCTTCGTCTCTTCTTGTCCTTGCGCCTGGAACTGACCTGGGCGGCCTGCGCAGCCTTCCTCTTGACAACCTCTTGGCCGTACGCTCTGATGGCGAGAACGGAAAGGTCTCGGTTGAACTGCTGGATCGGGTTGTAAAAGACCTGTTGACCCTTCTGCTCGACCTCGGCGGGGACCAGGATGGTAGCCTTGCCCTCCGTTATTCCCCTGTAGTTCTTGCCATCGTAGGTGATGACGGGCTCCTCTCCGCTCATGGTGTCGGCCTTGTCGCGTTGAGCAGATGAGTTGCTGCAGAATCTGATGAAAGACGCACTGGGCCTTGAGACCGTCTGATAGCGAGGGATGACTGAACAGTCCCTTGGTCGGAGCGAGTTGTTGAAACTGGGCAATGGACGCCGTATATGGACTTGCCGGCTCGCAGCGCGTGTGGCCAGGCGAAATTCCCCGAGAAAATACGGCTTCAACATAAAGTCACCTTATGTGAGTGAATGGGTCACAAAAATTTGGGTCGGCCTCAATTTGGCTCACTTGAATCAAAGGTTGCGGCTGGTCCACAAGAGAAATTTTAGTGGGTCCGACTATTCTGCCAAAGGCGGTGAGTCATTGGTGACATGCTCTGCCATGCCACGCCCTATCTCCGCCGAGGCATCACAGCTTCATGTCTGCAACTCAAGTCGATATAATTCGTGCTTGAATTCATCTAATCTCTTTGCCTCCTAGATGCTTTGTCAAATATATAGTGATTTCAATGCTCTCGTGCGCCTTGAGGCTCCCTAACACCGATTTCCACCCCTTGATTAATGAGTGATATAGTTGAACAAGAACAGGCTTCCAATAATGACATCACCTCGAGTTGACCCTTTACTATTCGCTCTACTTCTCCTCCTCAGTAGCGACCTTAGGTGAAGCCACAGAGAGTCTGGTGGCAATAACCGAGTTTGCTGCGTTGGGTGTTGCTGGTCCAGGCATGCCCGGCTTCTGTAGCTCGCTGCCTTGCGGGCCACCCGACAGCACGGAGCTCGAGGTGTAAGTTGCTGGGATGTTTGCCGAGACGGTCTTTTTAGCTTCGTGGTACAAATCGAAACAATGAATCAGAGCTTGGTCCACAGACATGTGCTCAGGGACGATGCCAGTGTCGAGTATCTTCTTGAGGTGGTCTTCAACCTCGTCGAACTCGGCCTGGTCGGAGCGATAGCGGTCGGGTAAACCACTGTTGTGCAAGAGTGCAAGGATGCCAGCATTTATAGTGTTTGCAGCCGCAATGATGGTGATGGGAGTTCCGTCCATATACGACATGGAGCCAATTGCGGTGAGGACGGCACCAAAAATGATTTGCAGGATGTACGAGAACCATCGGATGGAGCTCATGCCATGGTACATGTAGAAGTACTTGGTACGGTGCCAGATGACGTCTCTGTAAAGACCATTGGGAATGCCCTTGGGCGGGTAGTACCAGCAAGTCGGATGGAGCGCAATGTGGCCCTCGGTGTCGTTGACGCCCCCGATACCGTGAGCAACGATGGCCCACTCCGAAGAGGTGAGGAAACGGTATCTGATTCGGCGGCGTATTCTCTGCTTCCTCGAGCCCAGTTGGACCGTGGAGTGGCTCAGGTCTTCATCTGAATGGTTCGAAGGACCAGCCTGCGCGTTGTCAGGTGCCATCTCGGCTTCGATACTGTCCAGTTGCAGGGGAGGAAGCTCTCGCATGGCTGCAGTCCAAGTCCAAGCTATTTGAAGCAGAGCTGACTGACGCAGAAGCAGCCGCACGTCTCTAGCTCAGTCTGAGTCAGCTGTGAAGGATGATAAGATGATGGGCGAAATACTCACCCAGAACGTCGTCACTATGGTCGAGGTATTGCGAGATTTTGCAACAAAAATTGTTACAGGTCCACCGGATATCGAGAGGGGAGATTGGGATCAGAGCAACATGAAGCCCAAGATATTGTATGATAGGCTGCAGCCGCAGTCGCCATGCTTAGTCCTCGAAAGGCCCTCGGTGCCTTCTTGGCCATTCTTTTGGCGACATACCTTGCGCCGAGGCAAGGACGAAGCCGGCTTCTAGTGTTTATGTATTGAGTGGAGAATGGCAACACCTATTGAGTCTTATACCAAAATAGATGACAGGCGCTTTCTTCACTCCTGGACGATAACGGACGTAGCTTGTTTGAAAAAGGGAAGCTGGCCAGCGGCTCCTTACTATAGTTCTCATTCTGCAAACCGGCCGTCATCAAGGCAGCATGAGCACCGAGCAACTGGCTTCAAAGAAGCTCCTTTCCATGCCTAATAGTATCTTGAATGAGTGGGACCCCGTTTTTTTGACTGCCGTTTCCATGGTACCTACTGTGAATAGAGCCCAGCCCACCCACGGTCTCTCCTGCCCGGTGACTCAACATCAACACACAGCCACCCGTCACTTCAACCTTGCACTTTCCCATCCAACTCAACCACTCCTTCCTGAACCAAATCGAAGCAGGTGTTTTTGACAATTCAAAGAACAACCAGGCCGACTGGTCAAGTGGTAAGATCCTTGCTTTGGGTTCACTCGAAGTTCAGCAAGAGTCCCGCGTTCGAACCGCGGATCGGCCCCTTTTTGCGGCATCTTACTCTTTGTCGACTGGTTTTAGTCCTAAAATCTTCATGTTGTATGTCCTGGGTAGATGTAGACTTTTTGAAGAGCGTTACTTGCCTTGATGCATTTAATTTATACACATATACTAAGGACCCCCCTTATCCTCTGTATACCCATTTGGGTAGCACTCACGACCATATATATACATATACCAATGAGACAATCATGTACGATACTCATCATGACGAACAAATCTTCTCCTATACAAAATGGAACCCCTAACGTGAGAAAATAGATCACCCGTGCGGTTTCACAAATTGATACGACAAAACTCCGATATACTCCACGGTTGATGACACTGACCAAAACAGCAACGACTTGGAAGGATCCTTCTGCAGACAGATGAGATTTCCATCCCGGAAGAGCTTAATACGAGTATGTGTATTGTATGATTCCCGAGATTGACTGGCACAGTCGATGGGCATGATCAAAAGAGAGGTGGCACGTGTGCCCCCATCGCATCTAATCCAGATTCAGCCATTTGGGTCCAGATTCATTTTCATGACATAGAACCATTCAATGCTCTGCATTTTCACCGCCAAACCGAGGAGCTATGGTCAGGCGACGCTACAATGTATCCGTCCAGTCATGATTATGAGTGGACGAACTTGTATAAGAATGATTTAGAGTGTATGTAAGTGCACGCCTAGGCATTCATACAATGCTATACAGGTTGCCTACCCACAGACAGCCCGAAACCTATAGCTACGCGACATGTGTGCTCTGATTTATTCAAAGGCCAGCTAGGACGCCTCGGGAAAGGAGGAATTTGCAAGTTTCGGGGGCAAGACGAACATTGTCGCCTCAACCCCAAACCCCAGATCCCAAATCACACGATGAAAAGAGAGAAACACGGGAACACACTCCCGAATTGCAACACGGAAGAAAACCCCTATAGGAGAGCCCTTCCGCTTCGAAAAAATCCCTCAGCTTTGATCCCAACGCACAAGACGCCCACTACGCGTCTCGCTCTTGGCACTATCCCAAGCCGCGTAAGCGCCGTAAGCAGCTGTTTGGGGCTAAACCCCATGATTCGCCGGCGCTCAGCTTCAGCCCTGCTGCCTGGAAAAAGGGACATATCTTCCAAGATGCGCAGTCACATCTTCCTAGAAAGCGCCGGAGGCAGCGCAGAGAAAAGGGGGGAGAGGGTGGAGAGTAGGTATTAGTTGACGTCCAAGCGGAAGAAAAAGAGCCCCCAAGTGCAAGGTGGACTTCGGTGGGCAACGGCCATAACGCCGGAAGGGCATATATGCCTCGGATTCCCAACGCGGCCAGGCAGACGGACTCTAAACGTGTCTCTGTACAGCCACAACCTACACGAAGCCCGTCGTAACCCGAAAGAAAGCTCATCAGCTAGCTGCCCCATCCTCTTCATGATGTGCATCCCCCGTCCGCGCAGGCACCGCGCCCAAGCCAGCGCCTCACCCTTCAAGAACCTCCCATATCAACGCCTCGACTCCCCGCCCCCGACGCCCCGGACGGCACCGAGACCCACTGCCGCCCTGGTGCCCACTGCCGTTGCCGTCGCCCTCGGCGCGGCCGCCTCACCCCCGTCCCCATCGGCCCCTCGCGTGGCCTCCCAGCATGAGCACCTGCTCATGGAGCTGCTACCTTTCGGGGACACCGCGGTATTCCGCGACTGGCTCGACGGCCCGTTCGTGCGCGGGTCCTGGGACGAGTTCTGCGCGGACTACCTATCCCTGGCGCTCCTCAGCGCCGGGTCGCTCGGCGCCGTCCCGGAACCGGACAAGACCCGCACGGTGCGGGCGGCGCGGCAGGCGCTCGACGCCCGGGATCCAAAGTTCCTTGTCTACCGCCCGGACAAGACGGGCTGGGCGGCCGAGGACCACTACGTGCGCTTCGTCGTGACGCTCGTCGCGGACAACGGGCTGAGGAACATGTGGCGCGAGCCCCAGTGGCAGAGGAAGAGGCTGGACATGGCCAAGGCCGCGTACGAGGTGCTCGTCTTCCTCAAGGCGAGCATGGTGTACCCGGACCCAAACCCACCCAGTTACTCTGCATGAAGATGCTAGTTATTTTCTTCTCCCCCCTCCTTCCTTCTATTCGCCTTCTTTTCTTTCCAGCCTTTGAGCTTCTGGGGTTTCGAGCCTGTTCATATCACGAGAGCACATTGTATCGATTAGGATGAGCATGAGCATGCGTCTTCAAATCATCTTCTTCGGCCTAGCTTGCCTCGGGTGAGACGAGGGGAGCTATTAGATTCCCAGAGAGAGCGCCAGCCAACCGCAGGGCCTTCCCGTCTTGAGTCCATCATGGTCAGATCAGATCTGCGGAAAAATAAACCTCATGGCGAGGAGCGAAGCCGCGTAAAAGAAACGTCATAGCAACGAAACCTGTTAACACCCCGGGGCGGCCGCTCGCCGCGAACTGTCTTTGTTATTAGAGTTTTCTCGGTTCTGGGCCCAGCGCCGAGTCTCGAATCGAAAAGCCGCCCTCGTCCGAGGGGGGAGGGAGGGTCCGTTCCTCGGGCGAGGGGACTACAAACGCAGAAGCCAAACCAGGCTCCGAGGCAAGATAGCAAGAGAAGCGGTCTCACGGGATCAGGATCGAAAGGGAAGAGAGGGGTTGCCGGAACCTCCCCCACGATTGAGTTTGGAACTTCGGGCGGCGTTCCGATATCGAGCCGAGAGGATATCCGCCTTCGCCGGCAACTCCTTGCGGCCGCTCCTGTAAGAGTAGGGGAGGGTGACATCGGAGCGAGATCGAGGAAGGAAAGGAAGGATGTCAGCGTGCGTTTGCGGGCATGTGTCAGAATCTCACATGATAACTTCAGAGTCCTCGGCCCCTCCCAGAGCTCCAAGATCGAAGCCGATAAGTGCCGTCATCCTCACAAAAAGCTTCCTCTCGGGAGGGTTGATACCGTGGTTGCACGATATCTCGTCAAGGTGTATAACTAAGCAAGAGGAGAAGTGGTCTCGACCGTTTGTCAGGAAGTCTGTTGCGTCTACCTTTCATAGGGTATGAGCGACCCCTCAAAGGGGCATCGGGCGTTCGAGCATGAACCACTTCTAATCCTGCGGGGCACCGTTGTTCGGGTTGGCATGTGATGGCGACTTAATTATGGCGGACGGAATGGTGACAAGGCAGTCTGAAGTATGGCACGGGTGTTGCGAACGGTGGATAGAGAGCCGCAACCGCGACATAATCCTCCCGACTTGCTGTAGACTTCCCGAGGCGAAACTGACAAATCTGTCCCGACGAACTCTCTCAAAGTTTGTCCATAAAGTCACCCATCTTCTCTCTAAGCACACGCCACCCTCTCTACCAACTTCGCAGGGATGGAGAAATAAATTCAGGAACACGTGCGGGCCAGAGAATAGAAAGAGGTACAAATGGGAAATGCCGTGAGCCTAACCAGAAAACCAGGTTCAATGTACGTTCCGTTCTGCCGTTGGCACATCGGGTACGCGCGCTCTGTTTTTAGTCTTTGGGTCAAGCCCCCGAGCGCAAACAGTTCATAGAAGCGATTCAAGAGCCCATTACCCGATGGAGATGGGCAAGCACTCCTGTGCGAAAGCTTCCGGGGGAAGACGGGAGAGTATCCTCATCGGACCACCTTACGCCACCAGCGCGGCCCCCCCCCCCCCCCCCCCCCCCCCCCCACGAAGAATCAATGCGAGTCGCACCTCTGCCCAAAGCACATGCAGCCCAAGGCCCTGACACCAAAGTATCCTCGAGGCCGGCTGTGTGAGTCGTGTGGAAAGCCGTCTCATAAATAGTTGCGACCTATACGTCTGTATCGGACAGAGCGTGAGAGGCTCCCCCCCCCCCCCCCCCCCCCCCAGGCGAGCACGAGCTTGCGGTTACACTTTGGAAACATCAACATTTGATAGAGGACCGGGGTTCGTCCACTGCGACCATGGCGATATTTGCCAATCAGCCAAGGTGAATAGCGGCGGTGTAGGACCTCGCATATGCATGACGATAATCAAGGGAGATGGCGGGCGTAGCTACAGGAAGAGCTAAGATGGGCGGAAAACGGGATGTAGCCATACACGGATGCGGCGGAGTGCTTCCCCGGCCGCGCAAATGAACATCATTTACTTTGCAGTCTGCAACGCGAGAATAGGGCACCGTTCATGGTGCGGATGAGGGGGATAAAAGCGGGAATCAGGGTGTTTTTATGTCGATGAGAACGCGGGGCGGAGGGGGAGAGCGGGAAATGTGCACGATCGCTGCGAGTCACCCGCTGCAAGGCCGACTCTGCTCGTCCTCTCGCAGCTTGTTTCTTTCTCTTGTCCCTTCTGCCGTATCAAGAACAGCCGCCGGATCGTGCCTAAACAACATGGCGAGTCGGGTGCCTCTGGAACAATGCATGCTCTCGAGACCGAGAAGACTAGCATCTCACCCCCGCAGGCGAGTGGCCGGCGGTGGGGGCGGCAACGCGGGCCAGCGGGAACGGCACTCGGGGAATACATATACACAACTTGGATATCAAACGATGCAGGGCGGGGGCGTAAGGAAACGGTTCCGGCAGCAGCGATAGCGCCAAGCAGCCAACTAGTTTAGCAAACCCCGCTGGACCCAGATGATGAACAAGCCGGTCAAATACAGGTACGTCGTATCGTATCAGTATATGGCAACGCGGGGAGTTAGGAAGACTCTTGGCCGGAAAAGGAAAAACGGAACAGAAGGATGGAGCCAGCGTTGGTCGACCGGCGTACGATTGAGCGGCATTGTGGGCTGACGAGGAGCGGGAGGCGCCTAAGTTCTGCAGCGGAATCGTGTCAGGTCTGCGGTGGGATCTGGCGTTTTCCCCTTTCTGTACGGCTGCGGCTGCTGTGAATGCATATATGGTGTGTGCGCGTATGTGTGTGTCTGCTCGATGCGGAGAATACAAGCGGGCTCGGTTGCACCAGCGGCTCGGTCGATCTGCCTCCCCCAGACCGGAGTCAGTCTGCATCTTTGCTTGGAAACCCTGGGCGGTTGCCATGGCGCGATGCGCTGCGAGACCTCGTCTTGGTGCGGCTGGAAGGAGAAGACGAGGGGGAGAGGCTGCATCGATCGACTAAAGGGAGGCGGTTCCTCTCGTTGTTCCTCCAGCCGAAAGAGGCGACGGCTTCGGACGACGGTAGTACTGGATAAGTAACTGTCGGGGCCGGCTCTCCGTAGGCGCACCCACGACTCTATGCTGTCTTGGATTGAGGTACTCGGCAGTTTCCCCTAATTTGTTTCGGTTAGCCGTGATTGATCCAGCATCGATGCAACACCGTCTGGGGGAAGGGAACTTGGCGAATGTCGGTTGCCGTTCGCCATTTGCCTGAGGGAGGCGAGTCCTCCTGTCCTGTCCTGTCTGTCCAGTGTCACCTGCGGGACGCCGAGTCCGCCCGGCGGAAAGCTGGGAACCACCGCTGCGCAAGGGCCAAGCGGAATGGAATGGCATCATTCGTCCTGAGGATGAGCCGGTCTAGACCCTGAGAAGCATGTTTTGGAGAGTTGGTCCGGTTGCGACACAGACCGTGCTGGGCCCGGAGAATAAGTTGAGGACCAGTTGCGTTGTGGTGTACTGTACCTGTAGCTGTACATGACGTAAAATGTAGTGTACTTTAGTTTAGGTACGCAAGTTGAGTCGCAGAGCATGTGGGAATAACTTCAGACAAGGACCAACCAATGCCAGTGCCGAGGGCGGGCGGATGAGGCGGGATTATGTCACCAATTTAGTCAATTTGAAGGGATGCTGCAGGTACTCCGTATCTCCGTCGCGGCATTAAAAAAGAAAAAAGGATTCGTTGTGGTGAATCAGCGAGAAAATTCAAGCGTCGATAGCTTCTGTTGCGTAGGTAAACTACCTAGGTATGTGTGCTCTGTACCCTGTACCCTTGTGCTGGCTGCCCTGAAAAGAGGGAGGGACATACGGCCACCCCTCAAGCCCCTCCGTCGCAGGGCTGCAAATCCCCAAGCGGGCGTGCGTGTAGCAAAACGTGCTCGAAAATATTCCGGGGGGAGGGCAGACAGAGGCTGAAGAGGCCGAACCCTCTCTGACGGAGGGCGAGATAGTCGCGAAGAGGGCGGGATGCGGCAGGGGAACAGCCTCAGGGACGAGGCCAATGAGGATGGGATGGTGGTGAGCGACATTCAGGGCAAGAAAAGTACCGCAAAGTCACCCCTTCTCCAGAAATACATGACAACTTCCTTGGAGCATGCACCCCTCCCTCCCCCCTTCTTCTCTTGCACGATATGTACCGCGCATTCAACAGGGAAGGAGACAACGTTCAAAGAAAACCCACACTTGAGTGGGCATCAGAGCCCATCGAGAGAGCACATTTGAAGTCTGGCATGTGCAAACTGCCCATCGCGCCCTGTGTGTATTTTGCCTCCCATGTACATAGGTAGCTCACCAACCTGGGTACCTACCCACTATGCGGTAAGGTAAGAGTATGCCAATGCCAATGCCAACACCAATGCCCCCCGTTCTCAGCCCTGACATGGAAGCAGGAGAGATGGAAGGTCCCTTGGGCACCTATCAGCTTGGCACACTGGTGAGCCTGGCTGTTTGTAGGCAGCAGTGTCCTCCGGGCGCACCATTCTGCCCTGGGCAGGTAGGTAGGTACAGCTCCTTCTTTCCTGCATACTTGGTACACCAAATACGTAGCAAGTGGGGCTCCTTCGATCTGACGCCATCTTTTCCTTCGAGAACAAAATGGGACCAGGATATGGTAGTTTACTGTAGGTATGTACCTACCTCGCCTAGATAGGTACCCACCCACCTACCTCCCTAGCCAAGTACCTCATTGTAAGGTGAGGAAGGGTAGGTACTTCCTAGGTCGGTAGGTACACGTATTCGTAGAGAGGTCCCCCCACGAAAACCCGCTCCCGACCTTCAGTCTTCCCAGCCAGCCTGGTTAAATCCAACTGCTGACAAGTACAATGGCGCTTCCTCCATCCCTTGTACTTTCTCACTCTCTCACATCAGCAGCCATCACGGTCCTCTTCGCCACGAGGAGCAATACGGCCGCATGCCGACTCGCCCTGCAGTGCAGTGCCCAGGGAGAAAAGAAAAAGGGGGGGAACGATACCCAACACACTGGCTCAATGTTCTCATCGGGTCGCCCACTCCCTGAACTACAGTACCCAGCCGAGTGTACTGATGCATCCCCGACACGCGCCTCTCAGTCGCTACTCGCTCGCGGCCAAGACGCTTTCAGAGTTAGCCACTGCGGCCTACCAAACACGTGTGTGGGACCCCACGATAGTATCCGTGTGCATCGTACACTAGGTACTAGTTTGGGTCCATGCATGGTCTAATACTTGCCAGCGCCTCTCTGGGGCCGGGGCCCCGGGCCAGCCCCGGCCTCTCTCTCCCTTTCCTCCCACAGTCTTTCTTGAGGTCCGTGGTGCCATGCCGCCGAAGCTGGTTCGCGTCAAGCCGACATTTGGCCGAATGGTGACGATGAAATTTCATGCTCTCGGTGGACCCGGGCCTTGACCGACCGCTGCTTCTTATCGGTCCTTACCCGCTGAATCTCTCTGTCCGTGGCGGGGCCTCTCGTCGGTGGAGTTGCTCTAGCTAACTTTTTCACTCCTTAGCCTTCTCCCCTTTCGCCCGCCGAATCCTCCCTTCGTCCCTCCCTTCCACTGACATGGTGAGTGAGGCTCCGTAACATGACACATACGATGTCAAGCCTCCGAGTTGGCTCCTGGCCATAATTTTTCTGCCCGTCTCCAGGCCCATGACAGGGGGGCCGAGAGAGAGAGAGAGAGAGAGAGGCAGCCACGACCGTTTTATCGATTCATGCTCGTCCTATTCATCGGCCAAGCTCCGGCCTTTGCCGGAAATATTCCATTGGGCTCTACATGCCTGCCTGTCTGCCTTTGCCTACTCTGCAACTTCGTCGCTGTCTCGGCCGCTAATCGCTGCCCTCTCCACTTCTGCCTCGTCGCCCGTGTCATCATTGTCGCCGTCCTCTTCGCTTCCCACCGCTTGCGTCCCAAGGAGGAGGTCTTCGCTGCCTTGCCATTGTGGTGGCGGGCCGGGAAGTGCTGCGTCGTCTTCCTGAGCCCACCCATATTCCTCATCATCGTCCTCTTCTTCGCTGTCTGGCACTTCGAGACCGGTCTCTACCAGCTTGCGTTTCGCGCGTGGGGCATTCGACGACACCAGCACCGATGGCTGGCTAGTGTCGTAGTGCACGCCAACGACGCCTGTCTGTTCCGCCACAAATTGTTAAGTTAGCAAAACTACTTTGTCCTTCTTCTTGAAAACTCCGCTTTTGCGACATTTCGTCGGATTCACATGGTTGCCCGGTAGGGGCGGGAGGGGGAGATAACTAACCGCTTCCACTCTAAACGCCGCCGCATTCTGCATCATGTCCGGCCCAGTCTTGCCGTCTAGCTTCTGTACGCCGGCGAAAGATACGGTCGACGGCCGCCCGTCCTTCCACACCCAGTCTCTAAACAGCACCACTCGTGTCGACATTCCCTGCTCCCAAATGCCAGCATTAATGGATGGGATCAAAGTCGCGCTCCGCTCCAGTTGCATCCTCGTTGCGCACTGCGACAACACCACCACTGCGCAGTCTCGCATTGCCGCCAATTTCTGCAGTGCGCTGGCGATGTACTGCAGGGCTTGCAGCCGCTTCGCTGATAATCCCGGACCTAGTCTGCCATTAGTAGATGCTCCTTATCTGAGACGGGCCTACAAGCCTTTGCCCTGAGGCGGTCCTTTCCGACCGTCGGATGCCTTGGGGAAAGCGTGATTCACCAGAGCTGACAACGAATCTATGATGACCAGAGCCGTCTTCGCTGGCAACGTTGCCGCCGTCGGACGACATAACAGTGCAACCAGGTGAGGTAAGCTTGGGCAGCTGTAGTGAGCGAGGTTGTCGCTACTGGGTTTTCCCGGTCCGTCGGCCGTAGATGGTCGAGTCTGTTCCACTGCCTCGATCACGGCATTGAGTCGCTGGCCGCAGACGGAATATGCGCAGTCTTTTAGAAATGCATCATCAGCCTCATCGTTCTCTGTCCCAGCCTCGTGTGGTCCAAGATGAACCGACCTACCCACACGGCACCATGCCCATCATACAATGCATTGGCGACAAGTTGGATGCTTAATAAAAAAAAGTTAGCCATGTGTTCCCTCTGTGAAATGCCATAAGACGGTGACATCTTACCCCAGAGCCGTCTTGCCTGAGCCTGGCGGTCCCCATATCTCAGAGACTTGACCTCTCTGGAACCCTCCACGCGCTGAGCCGGAATCAAAACGAGAGAAAGAAGACACGAGCGTCTCGTCTAGCCGGGCGATACCTGTGGAGATGTGCCTGCCGACACCGCCGTCTAGGTCTTCCAGTGCCTCCGCGGCGGACACGGTGGGCAATCGATCTGCTTTCGTTAGTCGATATCGCTGCCACTTGTCGAAGATGAACCCACGTGTTGATGGTAGGTCGAAGCTGTAAATGTCTTCCTCATGAACAGTGTGATATTTTTCCATGGCTGGACTGCAGTTTACCAGTATGTTGAGCTCTAGGCTGGTTTGCTCTGCCGCCTAAAAACGGACGTCAAGTTGGGAGACGCGCACAGTACGCCGCTCAACTCCAGCCTCACGCGTGCCCCACCCAAAGTCGCAAGCCACAAATCTACATTGTTATGATGCAGGAAACTGCAAGAACAGCAACTGCCGTTCTGACGGGCTCAATGCGAAGCTTCTATTGTCTTCAGGTCTCATCCCCCCTTACCACGGTTACTTGCCAACAACGACACGTCATTCTTCGCCATTTCTACTGACACATGAACTTCTGCAGACTGCATGCTCCATGCAAACGCCATGTTCAAGCGGCAAGAAAGTGCGAAAGGTGGTGCGTCATAAGAGAAACGACCTTTGGTCTCGAAACCAGAGCCTGACCCATTTCAAGGCGTCCTTGGCCTTCAATGCCGGCCATGGCATCACTCTGCGACATTCTCTTGAAGCTGTCTTTTTCTTGCGTTGGTCCTCACCAGTTCTGCGGCACTCTTGGCCTCTCTCATACCGGTCAATCAGTCAATCGATCCAGCCTGCTTGGTCAAGTCAATGCTAGCCAAAGACAAAGCGGCTATCTTGGAGCCGTCTCAGCCATTGGACCACTCTGGTACCAAGCTCCCAGAATATCTGAGAGGTCCTTCAAAGTATTCGTTCACATTCGGACGACAAGAAATGCCAGCCATGCGGCGGCAACTCAGGCCAAACGGATGGAACGCGGCCGTCGGGATTGTTTCCTCGAGTGCCCCCGACTTGCATTCGCGTCCCCAAACCAGCGATCGGTCCGCCAATCTGCTATTTGCACATTGAGTCGGAATATTCTAGGGTCTCTCCGGTTTCACTGCCGATGCAACTCCACAGCCAATCTCGAGCCTCCAGCTCTCAGACCTTGCAACAGCCTGTATTACTCGTACAATCGCACGCTCCTGAACTTCCTCGTCCGTGGTTTCACCTAACGGCAGCAGCACGACCATGTCTTCGAGACCCTGGTCATCAGTCGAACCAACCTTGTTGCCGGCAGGCACAGCGCCTGGGATCGAACACAGTTAACAGGCAGTCTGGGATAGTTTGCATTTGCAGACCACAATTTCGCCGAGAGTTGCCTCCAATGACAGACGCCCGCCGCTGCTTCCATTACGCTTGCCAACGCCAATGCGTCTCCAAACACTGACGGCATGATCCCGCGTGGGGCTACAGGGGGGGGGGGGGGGGGTCGGAATGCCTAGATTGAGCAAGTTCATGATCTTGGGGCATCCCCATGGGATCCAAGGCTTCTCATGGGAGCACAATCTTATTCGGCTTGAGCGGTCGAGCAACATGTATCGGCAGCCTCAGAAATCCGGACCAAGGCTGCCTAGGCAGTGTTTGTTGTAAGCTATACGGCAAGATCCTTGCGAAGATCAGAGACTTATCCTGCCCGACGCCGAGGGCCCGAATCGTCCTCCATGCATCTTCAGGAGCAACAGTCGCCCCAGAAATACCGAGCCTTAATTCTCAACCTGAGTGCTGCTACGGATCTCTCTGAAGACTGTGTTGTTCTGAGCAATGGTTCGAAGACAAATGCCACGCTTGCACGCCGGCTCGTGTTGCTGGAGTGTCCCCACATTTGGAAACATCTCCTTTATGCCGAGGATCCGAGTTCGGGTCGGCGGAGGATGTTATCTTCTGGTAGTCGAGGGGCGACGAATCCTGACTACCCTAGTCCGGGCATTGGGCAAATGTCGTTCATTTTACGAGCTGGGGTACATTGCCAATAAAGTCCCTTGGTGGCTCGGGTGCCATTGACCTGGGGTTGATAACGCGGAGGGCAAACGGAAATTTCCTCATCCGCGTTTACGTTCCACAGCTGCTGTGGGGAGCTGATATCGGGACTCGGTCCAGCAATTTGCGGCGCTTCAAACTGCCCAGAGTCGCTCGCTCACAGGTGCGGTCAATCAGAACATTAAGACGTGAGAACTCGGGAATTGCCTGCTGTTGTGGCCAGGTCAGGTCCTTGAGCCTCCGCAACCATGTGCAAATGCAAGGTACGCGCTTCCCCAGCATTTTCCCCCTTCCATGTGGGAGAATGTTACCGTCTCCCAAGTCATTACGATTCCCCAAGCCTATGCGCTGACATCATCCTTGACTTTTTTTTCTAGCCAAAAGGGACTGGTTCTCCCTGGGATAACCCCCCCTTTTCTTATCTTTTCACATGTGATAGTAAGAGGGGCATGTGTTCCAAAACCCAAAAGCTTTCAACGGTACAGATTCCAGCAAACTGCGCGCTGCCTCACCGAGGGATGCTCTCGGCGTTACCAATTCCTCTGTTTGCGTCTCACCTGAGGCAACTAGAATACGACAGAGATTTCCAGGCGCCACTCACATACCGCCAGCTTTGACCAAATGGATGCACTGAGCAAGCTATCTGCGTTGTATGCTTGTGCATGTCGGAGAATCTCGGGATCTTGGCCACATCCCTCAGAAAACTGGGGGCCTGGGGCTATAACAACACGCCACTGTCGACTTTGACACCTCCGGGCGTGGCTCTGACTCTCCCCACAGCCATCTGCGTTCCATGTACCGCTTCCCCCGTAGCACGCCATCTCCAGTTGATTTCGACTCCCCCCAGGTAGCGCCTTTTTGAGAAAGCTAGTTTCAAACACAGGCGTGTCCCGGCAAGCGCACCGGGACAATCTTCATCCAAGCCAGAAAACACATGATACTGACACGGCCCGTCTGGACTCTAGCTCACAGAGTTACCGTTGCTTGAAGCGTTTTGCGGGGATGGGCCGAAAGTGAAGTAAAGTCTGGGGAAGTATGGGCAGATCCAGCTCGGGTCATTTCTGCTGAACCGTTGAAGCAGGAGGTGGGAACCGAGTCATGCCCGACAAGTTTCGTAATCCACTGACAAGTCAGTGAACACGACGAACTGAGCAGCAATGTGCACACTGATGGCATTGGAAAGTCTTTACAAGAGCTAATTGCTCCGGCGCCTGCTACTCAGTACGCCCTCCGAGTTCCAAGCCCCGGGCTCCAGATTCTTGGGCCTTATCATCCAGCCGTTATCGACTCGGTAGGTCCAAGACAGGTTTAGAGATGTTCGGAACACTTGGGATGCGATGCTCCTTAAGGGGCAGGGCGTCGACCACGGCGAATGGGGCGCGCATCGGCGCGGGGTTCTCTCCGGCAAGACAAGAGATTTCGTGTCTTGTTGAGCAAGACAGCAAAACCACGAACCACGGCTTCAACAGGATGAAGGACCATATTCCTGCCATTATTGTCGGTACCGGGAGTGCAGTGTCATGTCGGTCCCCGCACGCAGATACGCGTCAAGCAAGATCATCGTTGTGCCCCGCGACTATCGTCGGAGATTGTGAGCCTAGCCGGTGACAGTTGTGGCTCGCCCAATCTAGCTTCGCATTTTACAACTTCAAGTTTCTCCGTCAAAGGCGGGGTTCCCTGCTTGCGACGGGCAAGGCTAGGCGACACCCCCAGAAGCAGGAAAACCACAACTGAGGATGACTGCCATTATGCAATGCATAGCCTTCCCTCCGAGCCAAATGCGAACTTGAACAGCTTCGGTACGGTCTAGAAGAAACGATTCGACACAATATCCCGCTGCCAACATCATGCTATTCTTGAGAAGTCATGTAACGCATAACATCTGTGTGCAGCCAGACGTTGCCGGCCGGAAGCCAGTAGTTGCCGGTTGAAAACCCTGCCAATTGCACACTGGACGTCCCTCACATTTTCCGGACGCCCCAGTCGTCACACGTACACCTCCACGCCAAGTCGAACGATATGTGACAGCTTGGGCTCTGAGCGCGAATGATGGGGTTAGCACGCTTCAGAAAAGAAGATGAGTGCCATGGGTTCTTAGAGCCGGAGCTCACGTCCGAAAGGCCAAGTGAAGAAAGTATGGAGATGAGCAGATCTCGCGGGTACCCCAAATCTCGGGAGAGGGTCTCTTGGAGCCTCCCCGGAGTTCCTTAACAAGCTTAGCGCCTGGGACTGTACAGGGATCGACTGTACTGGGAAGGCAGGTCACCTGGAAATGGCAGTTGAACGAAGGGCTATCTGTCCATCAGGTGCCATTATAGGATTGCGGACCTGACACTAGCGAAGCAATCGAGGAGGTGGCGCCGCCTGCAGATCACAGGTCTCCTAACGCCAATGAGAACTGTGAGCAAGAGGAGGGCTTGATGGTGACATGCTAGGATGTGGATGGGTAGGGCTCGTGGATAGTGATGAAGGCAAGACCCCCCACGTTTCCTGCTATTGTTAGACTGAAGTCTTGAGGGCAGCACCTCCATAATCGCCGAGAGGATGTGTTCCCGTCTATCCGCCAACAGCAAGAACAGAGTCGCTGGCGCTGGTGAAGCGAGACTGTGCCAATCTATGACTTTCGAAACACGCGGAAAGACCGACGAGGCGACCAAATGAGTACCCGCCGAATTTACTCTTTCGATCTTGACAAGATCCCCGAGCCTCGACCAACGGAATCAGCGACTGTGTGGCTCAGCATAGGCAACCCGTAAATCTCGTTATCATGGGTGTTCGCAGACAAGAGAGGCGAGTCGAGGGTGAAGCGGACATGATTACACTCGGCCAAAGACGACCGAGGGCCACCGAGGCGTTGAAGCGCCGGACCCTGTGCCCGAGATTTCGCCCAGAGACTTCTGGTATTGGATACACAGGGTAGGCGTGTGGGAATTTGTCCCAAGGGGAACCCCGGATTAAGCCCTCGGCGGCCTTTGCAGCTTATCTATGGAGCGTTGCGGATCACGCAGCCTGCCTTCTCGCGCTGACGAGCGCGGAGGATGCCACGACGAGGTACCTACGTAGGTTGAGTCATCCGCGACAAGGTCCTTGTTTTTTTTTTTTTTTTTTTGGTCGGAGCCTCTGGCTCTTATTTCTATGTCGTATTAATCACTCTCGCGTTTGCCGCGCAGTGGAGTAGCGACAAGACCAGGCAAGACAAAACACCAGAGTCACCAAGTCACACCAACCTACGATCGAGAACCATCGACTACAGAACAACGCAGATATCGCCGCTGGCCTCGTTTCTTGGTTCCTTTGACTAGGTCGGCTGAGGAGTTGAGTGAGGCTGGGTGGCCCCGATGACCACGACCCCCTGGTGGTGTTGCGGTGAAGCTGGCGAAAAGTTGGATCGACATGCGTGAAGGGTCCTGGTTTTGAGGGGTGTCTGGTGATGGAGATGATTTGCTTTCCATGGCTCTCATAGGAACCCGTCGTACGTACACATTTGATGGCCGGGATTCGGTACCAACCCGACACTCTTATCTCAAGGTAGGGGGGCTACACTAAAAAAGGCGCTTGACAGAACGGTGGCCCCCCCACGCCCCCGTCGGGAGCGCAAAGACGAGCGAGAGAATCGACCCTCGATAACATTTCTGGGCAACGGAGCATTGCTCGCTCCTTTGATTTACGCGCTGGACAGTCGGGGAGCCAGGAAAGGGGAAGACAAGCAAGAAACAAGGCGGCCGGTCTCGAATTGTGTCACAAAGTGACAAAAGATGGCCACGGCGCAGTCATTTCGGGTTCCGTTTTGGCGGCCCTCTCTCTTGCGTCGTCAGGTCGACAAATGCGGCCGCCATGTCCTATTGTTTGGAACGGAGGACAGGCTACCAAACGAGGCAAAATTCCCCTTCCGCTCAGTCACAGTTTCAACCTCATTTCAGCGTGAGCTGAGCAAGTCGGATCGCAGCGCCGTGTCAGCTCGGACAAGCTGTCTCGTGTATTTGTGATACGGCCCGGCACAAAGACGAGGTCCCTTTCTCGCCTCGGAACCAACCGCAGGCTCCGGCGACAATGCAGACGCGGCGGCCCTGGACAACTGGGGGGAAGGGGGCTTGTATAGGACAAGCTTATTGGGCTTCTTTTGTATGCGCTTCGCCTTGCTTATGCCATGCCAGGCAACGGCGATGCCACAACGCGGCCCTCGATTGGCATGCCGAAAACTAACTGGCATGGCGATCCCGGAGTCGGGTTCAAGCGAATGAGCAGCGGCATCGGGGGGCCGGCCGCTGCCTCAGCTGACGCTCGTGTGATGAAGGCATGATATAGGAGGGGTGGTGGAGGTGGATGGATTGAATGGCGCTGTTTCCCCCAGATTTGGCTTTTGTCAATAAATGCAGGCTCCCGCGGGTCAAGGCCCAGCCCTCGTCCCACGGGGTAGGAATCTGGCGATGAGGGGGGTGGGTGCACCGGAGCGAGAATTGTGCCATCGGCGAGGCGGCATTGCGTGATGAGGGGTCCCTTTTTTCTTCTTTTTTTCTTTCTCTTTCTCTTTTGTTGTTGTTGTTGTTGTTCGGGTGTCCGTCCCTCTTCCCCCTCGTACATTGTACATTTTTGATTTGCTTCGTCTTCCCTGAATAGCTTCCCCCGGACCCCACGAGCCAATCAAAGAGCGAGATGGTGGCACAAGCTTGGGGTTATCGCTACTAAGCCACCTCTTCTGTCGCCTCACCGCCCCCCCACCCGCCGCCGCCGCCGCCGCCCCCCCGCGTCCGCCCGCAGGCATATGGTACTGTACATGTTCCAGCGCAGTCAGTGAGTGGCACTGGGGAGCCAGGAGCCAGGACCGGGCTAGGAGCTAATCTCAGCGCCGCTGGGGAAGGGCGGGCGGGATTGAGCATGGGATGGGATGGGACGGTATGGGAGGCATGGCATACGTAGCATACGTAGTAGCTAGGAATTGGCAAGGTTGTTTATTGAGGAAATTCTGCCCACGTTGCACCGAGGGCGCCTTTTGCCCCATCATGTAGGTAGGCCAGCGGCGGACCCGTACTTTGTATCGCCCGCCCGTACGAATACAAATAAGTAGACTTATCCGCAATCGGGAGGCACGTGTCGGCATTAGACCGAGATGTGGTTCTCACGGTTGGGAAATTGGAATGGGAGGGGGGGATATGGGGAGAGAGAGAGAGAGAGAGAGAGAGAGCGGGAATAGCGGCGGCGATTACGATACTGGAGTAGTGTGAAGTGCGACGGATACGCAGGGTGGATAGCAATATTGCGAATGAGGCCGAGAATTCACCACGGGACAGGCCAACAAGCCCAGGCAGATAATTTCGTTTTTATGTATTCCGATTCCCACCAAAGACCATACAGCGGGCCTGCCTGCCGCACACTGACCAGCAGCACGAAGAGAGGGATTTTTTTCTTCTTCACTGTCCCGTCCTCTTTTTCTTTTTTGGACGGGGAAAAGGCCTTTTTTTTTCTGCCTCATGGGCATGGGACGATGATGCAGTACCATGTATACATGTATGCATGTAGTGCACGACAGCTCCGGAGGTGGGAGGAAACGGAGCGGACTACCTAGTACACTTAGTAGATAGTCAGGTAGTTTGGCCAAATGCCGACAGAGGCGGCGGCGTCATTCCGTCGGGCGATTCGTCAGCTTTGCCGCGCCCTCGACGGCGGCGATGGCCAACAGTGATGGCGATGGCAGCGGCGAAGATGATGATGCGCCTGCCAGCTATAGTTTGGAGGTGATGCTTTGATATCGACGATGCCAGTAGGTCATACATACACACACACACACACACACCCTATAGGCACTGCAGACCTAGTACCCAATGTAACACACGCAAACCGAGCCAAAACATGAGGGAAGACTGAAAATGAAATAAAAATAAAAAAGGCTAATGATTAGCCTACCGGGATGGAATACGACCCGTACAAATTGGCAGGTGAAAATGCAGAGGTAGGTACGAATACTTGGATACCTCCCACAAGAGGGAGAGGAAAGGGAAAAAGGAAAAAAGAAATCAAAATGGAAGTACGTACTGGCTCTCCCCAGTTCCCCTTCCCCGACCTGTCGCAAAACCCAAACCAGGGCAGGGCAGGGCAGGTCGGTCGGTATCTGATGGCGCGCGTACCTTGCCTGGCATACCTACTGTACTTACATTCGCAGTACGGATAGTACAGATAGTACCTGTATAGGTAACCGCTTGGGGGGCCTGAGTGTACTTGGGTACATGGGCGTCCAAGAAGGTGGAAGGGGAGGGAGGGGGAATCTGGAGCCCAGGGCGATACGTGGTACGTATCGATCTCTCCGGGAGAGCAGGAAGGAGCACAGCACGTCTCTCTTAGCTTTTTTTTCTTGGGGTGGATCTAGAATTTTGTGGAGAGTGAAGGCTAAACGCCCGGCAGTGACACGCCCCCCCCCCCTTTCCTACACACACTCTCTGTCGTCTTCCGAGGCACACGCCTCCTTTTCCCCCTTTCACCCGCGCTCTCCAGAGAATCTGACTAGTCGTTGCCGTCTTGCACACGCCCCCCCTTGCCTTGCCTCTTATCCCATTCAACCCACATGTTTCCTGCTACTGGACATCATCACCGTCTTTACTGCCAGAGTCTGGCACTAGACTAGGAGCCAGAAAGAAAGTCTAGACAGGCAGACAGACAGAAAGATGGACAGACAGACAGCCAGCGGCTCCAACGCGCGTACACTACAACTATACTACGTACATCGTATGTTTGTGTGTGTTGTGTTCCTTGTCCAGTCCCTCGCACTCGGTCCTTTTTTTCTTTTCTTTTCTTCTTCTTTTCACTACCGCTGCTTGCCTCCTACCACGGTAAAACATCTAATCCACAACCCGCTACGGATAATGTGACTGGCCTGGTCTTCACGGCCCTGGCTCCATAACGGATATCTTCCGTCAAACGACGCATCTCACCCCACGTACTAACTCATACCTAGGTAGTTTACTACTTCGTACGTACATACAGTACGGCCTCTGTTTCCCTCCACTCTCCCCGTTCTTTTCTCGGTCTGTGCAAGGCAAAGCACATCCAGTACCTTACATACCGAGCCTCCCCCCCGGCCCTGTTCGAGTTGCCGACTGGTGCGAATCTGATGCGGCCCTCTGTGCACCGGCAGAGGGCCAGCCCAGAGGTACTGTACTGTACTGTCGCCGCTTCTACAGGCACAACGGACCAGTGGGCGTGCTACCTCAGTAATGCTGTGCTTTTGCTCGTACTCGTACCTTACTACACCACAGGTACGTAGGTAGGTAATTAGCGGATCTGACGCTGGAAATGGCATATTGTACTTGCTTTGCTTGTATGGGGTAGGGGAAGGGGAAGGGGAAGGGTGAAGCAGAGAGCTATGGGGGTCGTCGTCCCGCATTCGCACCCGCAGCTCCACAATTATGTCTAGTCGTTCTCCCAAGTATCCTCCACTTTTGATGTACATTGCGCAAGTACTATTTATCTGTCCGTACTCCTGGTGCATTACGTCGTGGTCGGAAGAAGCTCAGAGGCTCCTGCTCCTTTTTATTTTATTTTTTATTTTTAAATTCTCCTCTCACACTCCATACACCGAACTTGCCTCCTGTTTGGTAAGCTAGGGGTTTCTAGATTCCTTCGAGGAGCCCCAGTGTCCCCTCTTTCTCTCCGGGCCCTGACAAGAGCCCCCAGAAGCACAGGCAAAAGAGTGAAGGAAAGAAAAAAAAAGGATGCATAAATACAAGGCACCAAACCGGTTCGGGAACGCAGAAAGGCCCGGCAGAGGAAAGAGGAAGACAGGCGGCCAACTATAGTACATCGTACCTACTAAGTTGAGGTAATGGCCGTAGTACCTAAACTGACTGCATTGTGGACAAGTCTCGCACATGGAAGACCAGCAGCTCAGCAGCCGGAAGACCAGGACCAGGAAGAAAGGAGCAAGCAAGCAAGCAAGCAGACAGGGAGTCAGGGAGGTGCGAATACCTACGTACAGGTACGGACACCCATTCGTACATGGCAGGCATGCGTGACGGAGACCAGGCCGAGTGGGAGATGGGTACATCGTACACTACGCTACAGTACAGATAGATACCCGCCCACCCCCCACATCACACCCCCATTCATCACCCATCACTGCCCGCCATCCACACCATCCGTCCACACATCCACACCCACCCACCCTGTTCCTTCCTTCTTGGCTCACTCACTCACTCCCACGTCCTTTTTTTGCCCATTCCCTTCTTTCCTTCTGATACCGCTGTTCGCTCGCTCGCTTGCTCTCTCTCTCTCTCTCTCTCTCTCTCTCCTTCCCTCTCACTCTCTCTACCCTCCCTCTTGGCATTTAAAACTACAGCCCCGTCCTTTCCTCCCCCCCGACTTCCGACTTTGCCCTGTTCCTTCTTTTGGAAGAGAAGAAACTTGTTACGCCAACCTCTTGTCATCATCCGCTGACCAGCGACTTTACCCCGGGACACCCCTCAGTAAACCCCTCCCCTCCCCCAAAGCCAAAGCTTTTTTACACCCGCCCACCCACACCCACCACCACCCACACTACCTACCTACTCTCACTTACAGCAGCGAGCCCGACTCGCATAACTTATATATCCCGCCACCCACACACCCACCTCACCCGTCCTCCTTCGACTTTTTTACGCCCTCTCTAGACAACAACTACACCAACAACCACCACCCCCATACATAGCCAACCACGTCGGAACCGTACTCACGATACCTGAGCCGGTTCTCAACCTCGACGACAAGAAGCAAAGAAGCACATCTACACTGCGCACCGAGACGCCCAGCTCTGGATCATCAGGGCCAATGGGTGATCACATGCAACAGACTCAACAGTCATCGTCTCCTTTCAACTTTTCAAGTCTACTCAACCCCGATAAGACGGACAACATGATGTCGACCGACGCCATGGAAACCACGAGGCTGGGCCAGCTCAACGAGCTGAAGCCCAAGGGCCCTCTGCCCGGCCAGACCGCCGAGAACCCCAACGAGCTGCCTCGTCCCTACAAGTGCCCCTTGTGCGACAAGGCCTTCCACCGCCTTGAGCACCAGACGAGACACATCCGCACCCACACGGGAGAAAAGCCTCACGCTTGCCAGTACCCTGGATGCAGCAAGAAGTTCTCCCGCTCCGACGAGCTGACCCGTCACTCGAGGATACACAGCAACCCCAACTCGAGGCGCGGCAAGAACCAGTACAACTCGGGTCCCCAGTCGCACATGCCCCAGGACGGCATGATGGCCCCTCCCCCCGCCCCCAAGACCATTCGATCTGCTCCTACCTCGAGCTTGTCGTCTCCCAACGTCTCGCCTCCCCACTCCTTCTCTACCTACGTCCTGCCCGTCCAGCAAGGCCACGGCAGCCCCTTTGGACGCCAGTTCCAGGGCAACTCCAACATGGACATCTCCATCTTGGCAAAGGCCGCCAACCAGGTCGAGCGCGAGACCCTCACCGCCCCGCCCTTCCACTCATCTTCCAGCGCCAGGCATCACCCTTACTACTCCCACAGCCTGCACAACTCGCGCGGCCACCTTCCCTCTCTCTCTGCCTACCACATGTCGAGGTCGCACTCCAACGACGAGCACAACGATGATCACTACTCTGGCTCTCGTCACGCGAAGCGATCTCGCCCCAACTCGCCCAACTCCACGGCACCCTCCTCTCCTACCTTTTCTCACGACTCTTTGTCGCCTACCCCGGATCACACTCCCATCGCCACTCCCGCCCACTCCCCGAGGCTGCGGCCCATGGGCTACGAGCTGCCTTCTCTCCGCAACCTTTCTCTGCAGCACGCAGCTCCCCCGGCCCTGGCTCCCCTCGAACCTCATCTGGAGGCTCCTTACCTGCCGCCGGCTCCTGCCCCCACCAGCGCCGGAAACCCCGCTCGCAGTGGTACCTCCTTGACAGACATCATCAGCCGGCCTGACGCCAGCAGGAAACTGCCTGTGCCCAAGATTGGCGTCCACCAGCTCCTCGATGGAAGCGACGGTTTCCAAAGCGGCAGGAGTTCTACCAGCGGCAGCATCGCCGGCGGTGACCTCATGGACCGGATGTAACGGAAACGGACTCTTTTGTTTGAAGTGACTACGACTTTTACGACCTGGGCTATAGACGGGATAGAACGGCGTTTTCGGGTATTTCGAATTGACGAGAGTTGGCCGACCCACGACTTCTTTGGTTAATCACGCACATACTTAAAAAAAAAAACCACCCCACACAAACAACTCCAAAGAATCGACGGGATTTACTCGCCCTCCTGCTGCGTCGGAGGCCAAACTTGCAACTTATAGACTCGTACTTGGATGGACGAAGAACCAGAGATTGGATTCGCGACTCCCCTCTACACACCATCGAAAAGCAAACCTTTTTCCCCTCTGTCTTATTTCTCGACGGGTTTTCTCTTGCGTGAAGGACGTTGGATTCTGAAGGGGTGAGAGTGAGCGTGGTATGTGTGTGCGTATCAGAAGTCCAATGGGGTTGTCAAGCCGGTCCTTTCTTCAATGTGTTAGGGTCTCTTTGTAAACGGAGCGGATTTTTGTCGAGATATCAAGCTATAGATGGGGCGGCAGGGAATTCTTGGTTGTGGGTTATCGGTGTATACACATGATGAGCCTCTTGCACGGCAAGGGAGCCATTTATTTTGGGCGGTCGGAATTCCCCAGCGCAGAGGGAAGAAGCGCTGGTTTATTTTCCTTTTTTTACCCCCCGTTATCGGGGCTACGTCGCCGCCTAGGCTGGCTTGACGAATGTTTTTTGTCTTTTATTTCAACTTATTTTTCTTGACTGTTGTTAGAACGAGAGACTCGATACCTCGAACTGTCCATCCCCCCTTCCACGGAAGAGAATGCAAAGAGAGAAACCTACTTGCACTCACATTTCACCCGTACATTATTGATGCTGTGCCAACTTAAGTGGTGAGTGTGTATGTATATGAGTGTGTATGTATATGAGTGTGTGACTCGTACCAATGCTCCCTCGTGTTCAAAAGCGTGTGTGAGGTGCACCTGGTGGGTGTGAGGGTGAGAGTGAGTGAGAGTGAGGGTGAGAGAGATAAGACCACCCGTACACAGTAGAAACGGCCTCCTCCCCCTTCCTTGTCCCCCCCCCCCCCCCCCCCCCCCCCCCCCCCCCCCCCCCCCCCCCCCCCCGGTCCAGACCCGATGATCGGACCCGTGCCCAGGCGGCCGTTTGTTTGGGGATAGAGAGAGCACAGTGCCCCCCAATCTCTCTGACTGCCGCTGCTGAAGTTAAACCCCAGGAGGGCAGGGTTCTTTCGTTCTCTTTATTTTTTCCTTCTACTTTTCCCCTTCGGACTTGCTACCCTTGGCAAAACCAAGGCACAAACACACATCTCGGCGCTATCTCGTTCAAGGGCTGGGGGTCGAGTCGGGGCGGGTGAAGAGAGATAGATACTAGGCCGGTAACTAACTCATAGATAGTACACTCCACGGATATGAATATGATTATGAGCATGTAATGTACATTGGCAATTGTACACATGCACATCCCCAGACGCCCCGCTCTCCCCCTTCCTCCCCCCCCGTGATCGACCTCCACGACTTACGTAGTATACACTATGTGTGCACTATTACGCGCGTTATCTATTTTTCGTTTTTTTTTTTTTTTTTGCCTGCCGGGCCCGCCTCATCGTCAGCCATGGTGGCTCGACTCATGAATCTTGGATCGGCTTTATTGGGGAGGGGGGACCATCATCTCTCTCACGAGGATGATGATTTTCCCAACGCGTGCCCACCACCCCGCCCTCCGGTTTCTGTTCAATTCAGCTACGTCAAGAAGCCCACTCCCCCCTTGCGGATCAAGGCATGGCTCTAGGGAAAGAAAGAAAAGAAGAAAAAAAAAGATGACATTTTTTGATAACCTGATGGAATGATGTAGGATGTGGGCTCTACTCGACGGGGGAGGACCGGCCAAGCGGAGCGTTTGCAAGAGTCAGTTTCCCTCCTTCCACCACCACCACCACCCCCCACCCCCCCCCCCCCCCGGAGGACCCTACCCTACCCTCTCTCTCTCACTGATAGGCATTGATTGATAGCCTTTGAAGACCTGCCCCCCCCCCCAATGTCCAACCAAACCCCTCCGGGTCCCTTCATCACGTCCCTACCTCCAGGTTTTAGGAGGGGAGGAGGGGCAGGGGAAATACAACATTCAAAAGGGGGAAAAAAGTTTATAAATGATAAATAAAACAAAAATACAAAGGCTTGGAAACGAGCGGCATATATTACCTATATGGGGATGATGATATCACATCCCGCCCCACCGTCTCTGGCATACATACACACATACACACATACACACACATGCACCGGTCTTCCTCCCGTGGGGTAAGAAGAGATGGAAAGTTGATTGTTGATCCCCCCTCCCCGTATGATGATCGTAGGGGTTGAGCCCGTTACACAACACCCGCATAAAGGATGCTTTTCCCTTCTGTCACCTTCTCGCGAGCCCCTCTATCCCCCCCTCTACTTTACACCCCTGGTTGATTGGTAACCATATGAGGCAGGGCAGGGCAGGGCAGGGCAGCCCAGGAACAATAATAGTGTTGCGGCTGCCCCGGAGTTCGCGGGGTGTTTGGGTTGTGCAAAACGGCCACAATACCTACGCCAAGGGGGCCCAAGGGAGGGAGTGTGGGCAACGACATGCATGCAATGCAGGTTCCCCAGAGAGGTCAGGCCAGGTCGACGATGACTCGGAAATGTCACTGCCCACCCAGTTTTACTTTTTTTTACTTTTTTGATTTGTTCATCTTTTTCGTTCTTCCCCGTGTTATGTGCGGTACTTGCCGGCCGGTATGGAGGTCAACTACCCTGGGTAACGTGGGTAGGTACTTGAGCACCCAACGTTAGGTACCTGTAGTTTACGTATGTACTGTACCGGTAGTAGGCATGCATGCATGCATGTACGTATGTATGGCGGGGAGGTGTGGGTTAGCTTTCCCGGGGATGAGCGACTTGGCCTCTTTTATTTTTTTATTTTCTTTTTCTCTCGTTCGGTCTTGCCGTCGTCCACTTTTGGTCTTTTGGAAGGGATACATACCTATGCGGATGGTGGGGTGGGTTCGGTAGTTGGGTGGCGAGAGTCGCTGTTGGGCCAGGAACGAAACGGTCCAACTACCTACCTACCTACCTACCTACAGTAATTGCCTGCTTGCCTACCTATTCGTACCTATCTACGATGTACCTTTACTATACGCATGGCCTTTAGAGGAGAAGAACAGCCAGCCAGCCACCGACCGACCGGGCATTTCCGTAACTCTCGGACCTGTTTGTTTGCTCATCCCTTTTGTCAGTCAGTCAGCCTTCGGATGGTTCGCCTGCCATCCGTGCCTTTTCTCCCCCCCCCCCCCCCCTATCCCTCTCTCCACCTTGGGCTGAATCGTTGAATGCGCCGGTGCCGTGTTGTTGGCTCTTTGGGGTAGAGAGAAGGTGAGTCAACGCACATGTCACCGCTCACCCTCTCTCTCTCTCTCACTCTAAAAAAGTTTCCATCCCGCCGCCGGTTGAGTCCGTCCGCACTCACCAAGGGCCTCCGTCACATGCGAGGGAGACGGCACCGCAAATACCTGGTGGCTTGCTTTCGCGGGTGTTGGCATGCCAGGCCCTTTCTTTCTTCATGACGCCCGGGCTAGGCGAGCATCACATCACCACCCGCTGACGCCGTCGCGTCGCCGCAGACCAGATCAACAGTACAGGTAGGCCTGGTTCCGGACGCGGTACAATGCTGGCTGGCCCAAAGGGCCGTCGCAATCTCGTCCTTCTCGTATCTTCTTCTCACGGGGCGCCTCCCCCGACCAAGACAACCAAGTAGCATCCTTCCTGTTGTACACGCCTCGCCTTGCTCGCCAGGGCACGCGCTCGCTGCCTCGACGGATGCGCCGCCTTCCTCCTCTCCCTCAACAGACGACCCAAAGGGCCACGCGTGCACAGCTTTGCCTGATTACACTCGCAACACTCACCGCCATATCCTTCTCTCCCCCACGGCGGATCGAATTGGTGCGCACACTTGTCGTTGCGGGAGGGTGTGGTGGGATGCATAATTGCTCCTTCTTCTCGAATGGTGGACGGATGACGCGGTACGTACACTCCACCCCCCCCCCCCCCCCCCCCCCCCCCCCCCCTCCAAAGACGACGGGCGTCGTGGTTTTCGCCAGACGATCACCCAAAGCCACACGGAAGCAAGGCCCATGGGGTACGTACGGGGCCCCGGGGAGTTTGGGGGGAGGGTAGCGGCGCGGCGCCTGCTTTTCTGGCGCACTTGGAAAGCATTCCGATTCGAAGCGGCCTTGAGACGAATTTGCTTCTTCGAGACGGGGCGACGCGGGCGAGGCCGCCGCCTGTGAAGGGTTGCTTGCGCATTGTCTGTCTTTCTCCATGCGGTTCAGGGCGGGCGGCCAGTGCTCCTCCCCCGGGGAAGTGCGGATGCGGGAAAACTAGACGAGAGACATGACGCGGATATCTCGCTGGCCGGCGGCTTGCTTGCGCACCAAGACAGCCTGGTTGGTGTCATGGCATTTTAGCCAACGCCTTTTTGCGAATGCCTGGGGTCCTGGCAGGCAAACACGTTGCTTTTTTCCGTGCCCAAAACCCCTCGTCGGGGTCGTCGGGGGCCCCAAAGAGTCCGGATAGCCCAAGTTGGCAGCAGGGCGACCTGATTGTCACGCTCCTCTGGTAATGATAATAAAATAAAATAAAAAGGGAAGGGGGGGGGGGTTCAACCTACGTCTCCTTCTCAAGATGGGCCTGTTGAAACACCATCTCAGAACCGAGACATATTTGCGGGCGCTTAGACGAAAGGGAAGCCATTCTCCTCCGCTTGACCCTCCCGCCTGATGCTGACCCGTGAACTGAGGACATGGTGTGATGGCGCTAGCTTGCGCTTCGCTTCCCACCAGAGAGAGAGAGAGAGAGAGAGAGAGAGCACATGCGCTCGCTACCTCTCTCTCATGGGTGAAAACCCCCATCTGAGGCGGAAAGATGGTGTGTTTCCCTCCCCCCCTCCCCTCAAGAGCTTGGCGGAAAGGGGGAAAAACTTCCGGCGTGGGGCTGCGACGATGTCGCACTCTGGTACGGTCGGTAGGAGACAAGTATCAGGTGGTGATTTGAGTGCAGGGGAAGGAGGGAGGGGGGAGGACCGATCGCCAGCTGCCGACGGGGACAACTTTGATCGATGAAGCAAGCAAGCGGCGCCTAGGCGATACAAAGAGGAACTGTTCATGCGGGCGGGCGGCCATGGACCGTCGTCAGCACCAGGCGCGCCTGATCCGGTTGCGCCCGAAGACCTGATAAAGCTGCTTTCCTTGCCTTATCGTGAGCACACGCCACATGCGCGAAGCCAGCAGGGCGCCCTCCAATCCAGGTCAGGTCGCCTATTTCGGCAGGCGGTTTCGGGGCCCCAGCTGATTGTTGTTGCGTGAGCAGAGCAGAGCAGAGCAGCCCCCCACGGGCTTGCCCCACGAAACTTTTACCCCGGCATCCTAGTCCAAGTGCGTTTGACGTCGTTTTATGGAGTTGTGGGGGGGGGAAGAGGGTGTGCGTTCACACGATTAACCTTGTTGGGACAGTTTACAAGAAAAATTCAGGGCCAGAGTTGAGCGGGCGATAAGCACAGTCCGCGTCCATCTCTTTCTCTCTCTCTCTCTCTTTTCTTTTTATTTTATTTTATTTTTTATTTTTATTCTTTGGGCGGTGACGCAAGAGCCCCCTCCCCCCCCCAGACGACAAAACAGGGTATCTCGTGGAATCCGTTCAAGTTGACCACAGGAGGAGAAGGGAGAGAGAGAGAGTGCCTGCGACTGGAGAATCGGCCGTCAGTCTCCTCGTCTCTCGAACAGGCCAAGCCCCTCGTTTCGTACCGTGTACTCGGGGGAGCAAGGTGATAGGCCGGCATGCCCCCCCACCGTGTTAAGGGCAGCCCATCCCGAGGCGTGTCAGCGAGCGAGCCGGGGGCCCGGGATGGATGACTACATGATGGCGGGCTGAGAGGTAAATTTAGACCCATCCCTGGGATTCGGGCGAGGCCAAGGCCTGTGTGCTCCGTCCGATCATTCTCTACGCGTGGTACATAGAAGCCCGCCGGACTGAAAACCAGCTGTTGGCCAACCTCGTATCGTTTGAACATGTGCTGTGCTGTGCCTGCGTGCGTGTGTGTGTGTGTGTGTGTGTGTCGTGCTGACGAAGCCTCGGGGGCGTGGGAAAAGGCCCTGACCGCGACACCAGCTTCATTGAGCTAAAACGCAGGACGGCGGCTTTGGGGTGACTGCATGGTGAGACGGATCGACGACGTGGGCTTGGTACTGCCTCGTTGCTGCTCCAGTCGCCGCGCGGGTGGGGATCATACCTCATCGTGCGCGTATTCGATGTTTTGACTGCGAGGAGGCAGGCAGGCAGGCAGGCAGGCAGGCAGGCAGGCAGGCAGGCAGGCAGGCATACACGTCCGGGGAAACTAGGTTGCGGCAACATCCTAGGTATGTCACGTCCTTCTGGAGGCGACATAGCATTTGACGGTCAAACCACCTCTCCTTGTCGATCGAGAGGACATGTGCGAGCTGTCTCTCTCCGCCGGCCGTGATTGCTGCCAGCAAATGCGGGTCTAGAGCTAGCTTACTACACGGAAGTCATCGGATAAGTAAATTAGCACAGTATCGGATCCCGGGTACGGGCGCGCTCGCGCGCCGGGTGAGGGGCCCGAAGACATGTTCCGTACCTCGTCTGCTCTTCACCGGGTGACGACGCATGCTCCTGGGAAAGACGGCAGTACGACGTGCGCCGTGAAGAGAGCCCCGGGGTGGTGAGAGCGTGATCCTCCGCTGCGAGTGGCGTCAAGCGTTTTCACTATGTCGCCATCGCCCCCAACCATGGCATCTCCCATGAGATAGTACGAATCCAATCCCTTCCTTGGTGAGGAAAAGGGTTGAATGTGACCAGGTCACTGGCTAGGAGGCAAAGCCGCTACTGACATCAGACGGCGTCCGGGCCTGACTGACTGACTGGCGCAGCAACTATTCCGGGTGAAGCCACACAGGGCAAGGGGAGGGATGGTGTTGATTGGCGCGCCAATCTTGGGGGGGTTTTTTTTCCTTTTTTTTTTTTTTTTTTTTTTTTGCGGATGATGAAGAAGTTGGTAGATCATGGTTCGATTGGGTGTCAACGCTGTAACAGCAGCTTTGCTGCAACTCCAACACTTTGACATGGACCGTTCCAGGCCTCAACCTACCTACTTACCCCCGCGTTTCTGTCCGGTTGCGCAAGCCACACGCATACGCCATTGATGAGACTCTAGCTGTATGTTGTGTCATGTAGACAGATGCCAGTGATAGGCTAAATGCACTGGCGATCGGAACACCGGGACGGGGCTTGGCCTCAGTATCGGCTGAATAGGGGTAACACGAGTTACTACGTACGTACGTAGTAGCATGTGTGCATCGAGTACGATAGTAGGTAGTGTACTATGCATCATCGCTGCCGGCGCTGGGCGAGGACACATTGGAAGAGCCGGAACGGGATCCGAATAGTCGATTTATTCTGGCTAGGCATGTACTTTAGGTATTATTCCTAGATTGCACCCCTTGCAGGGCCGTCGAGTCTGCCGAGCTGCACAAGCAGTTTGCGTTCCATTCTGTCCAAGGGGGGGAAAGCCTTTGCCTCCTGTGAGTGCATGATTCCGTCCGTTTGACTGCGGGCGAGAGAGGCAGGCCGTTGTTCAAAGACCCCGGGTTCTCCCCCGGGCTGGAGGTCTACGACGTAACGACGTTGCAACCCGACGAAGGCAGATAGATGATGCTCTTGGCACCTCGGCTCGTATGAGGCATCCGAGGAAGCCGTGGATGAGTTTGACCTAGGTTCCAGACTCGCACATAGTAGGTAGGTAGGTAGGTACCTGTGCGTAACGTAACCCGTGCGGTTCCCCCTTCCCCTTAAGAGAGAACGAGAGCGCGATAACAAGACACGTTCTATGGGGCTCAGGGCTGTTGTATCCTACGAACAGGTAGTGTAGGTAGTGTACAGACTGCTATAGTATGGCCTGTGTGTAGTTGGGGAAAGGGAGGGGAGGCCTGGGGAAACAAGGTACGGGGGCAACCGATAGCTTACAGCTTACAGGGTGGGGGAGGGGGGTGAAGCCTGAAGGAGCCTCTGGGACCAGGCTACAGCAGGATCTGAGAGGGCCCCGACCTTATCTGTGGGGAAAACATTGAAAGATGCTCCCCAAGCGGGTTAGGCGGGGATGTCCTGGCCCGACTCAGGTCGAGGATGGTGACAATGGCATAATGGCAACCCCTTCGTCCTCTTGACTTCTGCCATGGCTGGCATGATGTGGTTTTGCTAGGTATCTGAATCTCGAACCGAATCGAACCCCGGCTCTGATACCCCTTTAGCCTTTTGATTGTCGCCTCGCCCGCTGGCTTCCTTCCCTTCTCATCTCGGCCCTCGTCGTCTTTGTCGCGCCCAAGATTCACACCCCTCTACCTGTAGACCAGGTGCGATACGATACCTCGTAGAGCCCAGTTCTCGTCTCTCCAACCCTCACCCCGCCTTCGGTCAGTTACCTATCGGGTATCCTGAAGCGACGACATGGGTATTCGCGATGGCCAAAATGATAGAGGATCCCATAGGGAATCCGTACCCGCCGCCGATACCGAGTAAGCTCTACGTACGATGTAGGTACATTTAGTACCTACACTCTCCCCCACGGCCCCTTCTCAGTGTTTCCTCTGACCTGAATCGATCTACCTATTCTGTACGGATAGATTCTCACAGTCTTCTCGGCTGTTCCTATTGTCTAACTTGCAAAACAACCCACCACAAAGACGCCAGCAAATCACCGAGTGGTGCGCTGACCCTGGCTAGGCTCACGACACGCACGCGCGACTCCTCCCCCGAGTCTGATCTTACCTACCTCCTCTGTTTGGATGCCCTGCCTGGAAATCTCGGGAAAGCCCCCCTGCATCGGTGCCTTCTTCCCTACACCTTTGCCGCCTCAATCAGAAGCCCTGCTCGCTGTCGGCGCCTCCGTGTGTGCATTCATCCATTGCCTGCTTCCTTGGGCACCTTGATGCGCGACCATTGAGAGGTAACTGGAGCCTGCATCGATACGCCCGTGGCCTCGATGCGACGGCCAATCAAGCGAGAGAACGCTTGGCATGATATCTATCCCGGCCGGCGGCTCACCTGCCTGGGAGATTGCTCCCCCGGTTGTGAGATCTTTTGCGATGGCAAACTTGCGACTACTCGGCTCATAAGCCGGGTGAGAAACGCGAGTTGGCCGCAACGAACAGAGCGGCTGGAGTGGCCCGGAACTGCATCGGGTTCCTTTTCCGATACATGTCGTTTCCCCAAACGATCGCCTGCACCGCACCTTTTGCTTCACCCAAGCCAAGACCATGCGTTGCCTCGTCGTCATCTAGATGGCGAGCGGGATACGGCATCACACCCTCTCAGCAGGCGTTCGTCCCGTCTCCCATGTGCGCGCTTCCCCAGGTTTCCCCGCATGCTCTCCCGTTGACGACCTCACCGGGTCCCCTTTTTGCTTTCACAACACCACTGCAGTGCCAACCGGCATGTCGGTCAGGAGCCGCATCTGCAGCCTCTCCGCGATCTTGCATCTCCCGGGGCATACGTCCCGCAGCCCGTTACATGTCCCCCGCGGGGGGGTTCACTGTGTGCCTCCCAAGGGTTGTGTTACGGCATATTCGGGCCGACGGAAAGGGTTCATCTACGCGCCGGTTGTCGCTCTTAGTGAGTGGGATATTTACATCTGACGCAAGTCGGACACCGAGGACACCGAGAAGGCATGTTAGTGTAAACTTATATTTTGGCTTTCCGATGCCCCGCAGGGACTCGTCCTTCTCTATGCATGATATAGCATTTAGTGATGAACCCAAAGTCTTTCTGGATAAGGAATTCGGGACAATGCATCGGCATCGATATCAGCTGCACCCGGGTCCAATAAGCGCGACTAGATGGGCGGCTCTCGTGAGCCACGTAGTCCGGGTGCCGTCATCTTCCAGCACCGATAACTTAGATATGTAGAAAGCCACAGTTGGCAGTAACGCTGACTTGGTGTCAAACCGAACCCTATAGGCCTGTGACTTCATCAAAGCTGAAGAAAAGGGAATGAAATGAACAGAGAAAATTAATGATGGAGCTTTTATCACAATGTTAACCGCATTGGTCCGGAACGAGCACTACAGCATACTTCCCGAAGCCAGCTGCTACGTGGGCCGGGAGTCACCAAAGACGGGTGGTTCAACTGTGTATTTCTGACTGGATCTCAGGTGGGTATGTATTGACGCTTTGCGAATTCACTTGCTGGTTTCTTTGCCCATGTGTATTGTATATCTGAGACTCAGGGGTGGATGGCAACCTGGGATTGAGGTAGGATGACCATGAAGTGAATATTAGGGGTGGTGATACTTGCAGTTCGCAGCGGCCAACGATCTGACATGTGCAGCATAAATGTCCGCATATAAACCGGCTTGCTGGTCAACTTGTTCTCGCTGCTACTGGTTCATTCGGATAAATGAATGCTACACCCCAATTGTTACTACGGATGTAACGCAGCGTTGATTGCTCGCGTATCTACAAAAGACCACTTGGTGAACCAGAGCAAGATATCATCCCGGTTTACTATCATGAAGCAACAAGCCATTAAAAACTGGACGTTGTTCGTTTAATACATGCCCTTCATGCTTGTTTTGGTTTCGGATTCTTTCTAACGCCGCTCTGAGTTGCTGACATGAACACGTAACTTGCAAGCTCACGGCCTTGGGCGGCACGATGCGGCCTGTCAACTATAACAGTTCCATGTACGGGTTCCGCGGAGCTCAAATACTAATACAATAACTCCGGCATGGTTGGAATCAAGGGCATGGCCGAAGTCTCTATCTTGAGAGCGTTGCTTGCTATGAACCTGCCAGCATCTGCCAGATCACAAATTTGTGGTGAACAAGAGGAGCTCAGAAGCAAGATTAAAAGAAAGGAGCCCTATTGACCTTCACGACTGGGCGATCAGGAATAAGAGCCCAATACCTGAACAGGACATTGTCGAGCCTGTGTTTGGTCTCCCGGCAGAATGCGTCTGGGCTGCCTTACCTGTTGGGTCCATCATGGCTTAAAAGAGGCGGCAGTGCTCACTCAGCACTCGATATAGATACTCTCCGGTTGCCTTTCCTTGCTTCTATAAACTACCAGAGTGTGCTCGAACCTTTCGCTAGTTTTCAGAGCCCTTATTGCCTCAAGCTTAGGTCAGCTATTCTACACATGGTACTACTATCTTAAAGCATTCACACGTAAATCTAAAGCAGTGAAGTTAGGGATGGCCTTGCTTTTCCAAATGGTCAGTGTGAAATGAAAGAGCTCAATAATCTGCTCTTTAAATAACCACCGGCGTTCTGCCCGAGGTTGGTACTCCCTGCTGCCATGATCATTGCTTGGGCCATATTGATCATCGGTTGTAAAGTTTTGCTCGATTGAGAGATGGCAATTTTGAACAATTATCGGATTCAACCCGAATCAAGTTTGTTGACTGATTTCTTCTAGTCATCTTGTACTTACATGTCGAAATGTTCCGTGATGGACTCATGTCCTGCAAGAAAGGCTTTGGTCCGAAACACGTTTCTCTAGGCTGATTCCGAGAACAACTTAGACAATTGAGAATAAACGACGTAACGATTGTTAGCCACGCGGCTGGCCATCATGGCTTAATTCTTCCATACACTGGAGTGATTCCTCCGTCCGAGCAGTCCCGAGTCGTCTCTTACTTGCCGTGTGGCTTCACAACGACACAAACACGCTGACAAAGACAAGTGCAGTTGATAAGTTTGTTAATATAAGGGTTATCACTCACAATCCCCGAGCCCAAGAATGAAAGTGGTGGTGTGGGCAATACAGACATGACCTGCCTAGGGCTGTGTACCATGCAACCATCGCTGCCGCAATGTCCTCTAACCGAATCTTTGTTCAAGGCATCGCATCAAGGGAGAGGACGAAATCAGCGATAGATCCGCGAGGAAATATTAGTAATTGGGAAGCATTCGGGGAGTAAACGAGAGGTAGATGTCCAAGGCTGCAACTCACTGGTCAACTACCTCGAAGCACGTATCTGAATATTTCCTTCGCACAGCATTCAGCGTGCTCAAGTATAATGCTGGCTGCGCAGTAAGCCGGGATCTCTATGCATTCAGATTCCGAATTGAGTAAAAGTCATCCCTGGGTTATGTCTTGAAGACTTGTGGTAAGCATAATTTGTCTGGGAGATTGGACTGTAAACTTGAGGCGGTACGCCCAGGACCAGACAGCAGCGTCCAGAGCAGATGTTCCTGAGATAGGTAGGGCCCAGTCATGTCTAGATGATAACATTAAACACGAAGATGTGTTGCTACCCCTGAACCAAACAGTACACATCTTTCTATCCCAACGTACTTTGTTATCTTACAGTTTGCAGAGAACGCCTCCCGTACATGTCCCTAACCAACCCCGCCAGATTTATCATACAATCAGCCCCAGTTGATACCGAGGAACCTGACCCCCTTCTTCCCGGAACCTGTCGCAGTATCCGCGTTCTCCAGGTAGTATCTTTGTTGCCCTCTTACATCGACGTAAAGGTATTTGTACTCAAACTCGCCTGAGCTTGGCGTTTTGATCATGTGCAGGTAAACGACGCCTTTGTTGAGGGGGCCTTCGACCTAAAACATTTTTTTTTTTAGCGGGAGGTCAAGCCGGAATATCCCGAGTTACATACGTGAAAGTGCATCAGCAGGTGCTCGTGTCCTCTCGAATCGGTGTTGATTGTTGAGCTGTTCCAGTTAGTTATTTGCAAACGGTCCCCCCAATGCTGGGAACGTACGCAATCGGCCGAGCCCGCCGCCACTTGTTGTTTGTCTCTTCCCCATGCGCCGAGATTTTCTTTGGGTCCCCGAGCATTTCAATGCATTTGGGATCACTCTTGATCCTGTCGACCACGCGGTTGAAATGGGCGACCTTGCTGTCGGGGGAGAACACGTCGGACCATAAGACGTATACCACGCCGCCCTGTTCCGTCGCACCAAGCGTTAGCTGAGGCTTGCCGCGGGGTAAAGGGTCGTATGACTTGCAGTCACTGCCAGACCGGCCAAAATCAACCCAAAGTTGAAGCTCTGTTGCGTCGCCCTAGCCGCCTTTTCTCCCGTCGAAAGTTGAGACCAAGGGACCGATCCGTTATCGTTGAAAGGCGTGACTGTTTTCCGTTTCGACCCAGGCGCAGACGTTGTTCCCAGACCAGTCTGTGTCGCATAGCCCCTCTGGAGTAGTAGTAAGGGTTGTAGTCGAGGCCCAAGGCCCAATCCCGTAGGTGCACGAATTGCGATCGCACGTGTGTAGGTCTTCATCATGGTGGTTTGGCGTCGGCCATCGTACAACCGCAGTAGCTGGATGAGTGGTCGTGGAAGAGCTCGATCGCTGGAGCTCCCGTATACCTAGCTCGGCTGGGCCCAGCGAGCTCTGCAAAAAGGCTCTTGACCGCCCTTGGCAGAATTGGACCTGCCAGTCCACTGTGGGGGAATGACGCTAACCGGATCAGTACTAGCGCACTTTACATGCCACTTCGAAGGGCGGCGACTGCCTCCTGAACTTTAGGACACGAAATTCAATTATCTCCGCTCCCTGCATCGCTCTTGCGCATCCACATATACCCGCAATTCGCACCTCCTCCTCGCCTTTCGAACCTACTACAACTTGGCAGCGGTTGCGCTTTCAACTTCAGGACAACAAAATAAACCCATACAACTGATCTGTTGCACGCACCGTCACCATGGCTGCCCTCGCTTCCAAGCAGCAGTCGCTGAAGATCTTTGAGAAGCTGAAGACCAAGCCTGCGAACAAGGTATGCCCGACAATCGCGCCCTTTTCCACAACTTCGACCGCGATTCACTGCTGACGAGATTTCAAACGGCAGATCTGTTTCGACTGTGGCGCCAAGTATCCGACTTGGACATCAGTCCCCTTCGGCATCTACCTCTGTCTTGATTGCTCGTCCAACCATCGAAATCTGGGTGTCCATATCTCCTTCGTCCGATCCACCAATCTCGACCGTATGTATCCGACCGCAATGCTCTCCTTTCCCCTAAACTAACACCCCCCCGATAGAGTGGCAATGGGATCAGCTCCGCATGATGAAGGTGGGCGGCAACGAGTCGGCAACCAAGTTCTTCCAGCAGAACGGAGGAACTGCCGCTCTCAACAGCAAGGACCCCAAGACCAAGTACCAATCCAACGTTGCGACCAAATATAAGGACGAGCTGAAGCGCCGCGCAGCAAGAGATGCTCAGGAGTACGTGAGAACAATACACTAATGGCATGGGCGACCAGCTAATTGCCCAGATACCCCGGAGAGGTTGTTATCAACGACGCCGCCGATGCCGACACTTCGACCCCTGCTGGAGAGCCCGACGATGATTTCTTCTCGTCTTGGGACAAGCCCTCCATCAAGAAGCCCACCCCTCCCATCTCTCGCACAGCGACCCCTCCGACCGTTGGCCGAAGCCCTTCTCCCTTCCTCAACGCCAATAACGGTGCCGGAAAGGATATCTCTCGGTCTGCCTCACCTTTGTCCAAGCCCGAGGCCGACAACAAACCCGCTGCCAGCCGTGTAACCACCTCCGCTGCCCTTCGCAAGACGGCCGCCACTGGCGCGCCCCGAAAGGCCAACATCCTTGGTGCCAAGAAGGCGCCCAAGCTTGGTGTCAAGAAGGTCGCAAGCGACGCTATCGACTTCGATGAGGCCGAGAAGAAGGCCAAGGAGGAAGCCGAGCGCATCGCGAAGCTGGGCTATGATCCCGAGGCCGAGGAGGAGAAGAAGGTTTCTACCAAGGCGGACCCCGTCGCGGCTCCTACCCCCATCAGCCCCTCGGGCGGCTATGGGTCCTCCAGCCACACCCGCCAGAAGTCAAACGCAGAAGTGGAGCGTTTGGGCATGGGCGTTGCCAGGTTGGGCTTCGGTCAGGTTGGTGGACCTAAGGGTGCTGCAGCACCCAAGAAGGCCGCTGCCGGTGGCTTCGGCTCCGTTGGTCCCATCAAGGCCAAGACTGAGGGTAGGGAACTCACTCGACTTCGCCATGACTTGAAGCGCGCGCGACTAACAACACGGCAGATGACAGCGAGAACTATGCTCGCAGCAAGTTCGGCTCCCAGAAGGGCATTTCCTCCGACGAGTTCTTTGGCAAGGGTTCGTTTGACCCCAGCGTCCAGTCTGAGGCGAAGACGCGTTTGCAAGGTTTCGAGGGTGCTACCTCGATCTCGTCCAACGCATACTTCGGCCGTCCTGAGGACGAGCCCGCAGAGGAGTACGGCGACCTTGAGGGCGCGGCCAAAGACTTCATTCGCAGATTCGGCATCACGGCTGGTGACGATCTCGAGAACCTTACTCAGTTGGCAGGCGAGGCCAGCCAGAAGCTGCAGGGTGCCATCCGCGCTTATCTCGGAAGCTGAGCGGGCGATGGCGACAAGGACGTTGCAAAAACGAAAACGATGTCGCTTCTGCCCACCTCACTTTGCTACCGATTTTTCCAAGAGATGCGCCCATACCCTTGTTATTGCAGAGGGCAGTCCTTGGTGTCCTGTACGAGACCAGTGAGGAAAAGAAGCGAACTGTTGCAAATTGTTAGTGGGATGCGAGAAACGATATACCACGGGCGCCAAGACACGTACGGACCGTCAAGTGAGTCTCGGACTTGGCGGGTAGAGGAAAAGGACGCATGCTGGGAGAGGGGGGTTGGTTGGTTCGATGCACCCTAGTGCACGAGGCGTACAGAGCCGGCGACGGGGATTGATGGAACTGCTAGTTGGTTGGTTTAATACGCAAACATGAATGAATAGATTTGAGCTTTATCGCTATTACTACACCGTGGATGATGGGCTGGTTTGTTGTGTCCCTGATGGCTTGATGTGTGTGGTACTTGGAGATGTTGTTGCCCTCTGGCGGCTGCAGTTGGCACAGCGGGAAGCATGTGAAGTACCCACTTTCCAAACCTGCAAGGGTATGTATGTCCACCAAGTTTCCTCGACCGCGTTCAAGACTAACTTACCCAACCTAGCCCGAGACTTGAGCGCAAGAGGTGCGATGGCAACAAACCTACGGACCGAGGCGGCCGTCGTCACTGCCGTCTGATCAAGCATTCGCTTCGTGTCCAGAAGACCAGTTGAAGCACAGACAGATACGGACATGTCGTTGACAAGCAAGGTGGAAAGAAATGTGTGTAAATCATTCATGATATGCTAGCAGTCATTCATCCTAGATCGTCCTTGGTATATACAAAACTTGAGCATCATAACTCCAGGCCCCGGGCGGGTTGCCAGGCCCGGACAAGCCCTGACGCCGCCCCGGATGCGACCGACTCATAAATAGAAACATGAAGCTTTTACAGATTTACAGCTTGGCAATCATCTTGTTGCCCTTCTGCAGCCATGCGACGGCGTCGTTGACAAACTCGTCGATGACGGCCTTGGCGGGCTTCTTCTCGTTGCAGACAGCGGCGGCCTTGCCCATGAGGAATGGGCGGAACTGGTCGAGCGCGTCATCGACGTCAACGTCGAAAGTGCTATTGTGCTCTCCGCCGCTGCTGCCGCCCTCGCTGTCACCAGAGTTCATAAGCTTATCGAGATCGGCCTCGTAAGGGATGATACCCTTGGCAGTGAGCTCCTTGATCTCCTGCTGACGCTCATTCTCCCAGTTCTCAATGTACGGGTTCTTGCGGACACGCAGAGGACGACCGGTAAAGATGAGCGTCTTAATGTTGTCGTCGTGGCCAGCGGTACGGACGGCCTCCTTGTGCGCCTCGGGGGCGCCGGCTTCGTCAGTGAGAATGAAGCGGGTACCAACCCAGACAGCACCGGCGCCCATCATCAGGGCAGCAGCCAGGAGCTGACCGTTGTGGATACCACCGGCGGCAATAACCTGCACAGGGCCCTTGAGGAGAGGGCTTTGGTGGTTCTTGCAGAGGTCGACAACGGCGGGGATGAGGACAGTGGTGGGAACGTCACCGGTGTGACCGCCACCCTCACCACCCTGAGCGCAAATGATGTCAACGCCGAGATCGAGGCACTTTTGGACGTGCTTGGGGTGACCAATCATGTTCATGTAGACGATGCCAGCAGAGTGCAGCTTGTCGACAACCTGCTTGGGCGGGACACCGACGGCGGAAACGAACAGCTTGGCGCCGGACTCAATAATAATGTCGACGAGCTCGTTGAGCTTGCCCTTTGTGTAATCGTAGCTGGGAAGCAGATGGTTAGTAAGCCTCGGCAAGCCCAAGAGATGCGACACGTGCGCCATATATTATCTAGAGTGGGAGAGGTAAGCTTACTTGGTCTTACGGGCGCTACCGCCGACCTGAGGGAGGAGCAGATCGACACCAAAGGGGGCGCTCTTGTCGTCGAGGTACTCCTTAAGCTCTGCAATCTGCTCCCTCAGCATTTCGGGGGTGTAGCCGACACCACCAATGACACCGAGACCACCGGCGTTGGTGACGGCAGCAGCCAGCTTGGGGCCGGCGGCGACGTTCATACCGGCAAGGAGGATCGGGTGCTTGATCTTGAAAAGATCGGTGATGGGAGTGCGGATCTGCTCTGTCGTCGCGGCGGAAACGTGTCAGCTTGCGATTTCTTTGTCGCGACTCGCACGTGACGGCGGAGTGGAACGGGGTGCGCGCAACTGGACTTACGAGGGGATGCCATTGTGCCTTATTTACTTGATGGGCTGACGCTTAGAGATTTGAATATATTGAAATAGCGAAGCGGTTCAAGAAACGCGGGTACGGGCTCAGAGGTTTTGTGGATGAACAGAGGAAGAAGAATGGAACAAGATCCTGGGAAGAGGAGAAGGGGTTCTGTTCTGGTTTAAAGGGTTCTGGTGGCAGTAGCGTCTGGCATCAAAGGAAGCATGGTTTCTGGGGAAGAAGGGGCGGAGTAGCGTTGCCATGCGCCCCGGCTGGACCGAGGTTCACCTGTGATCTGGGCGTCTAAGCCATTTCGGGTAAGGCGCAGAGTTCGGCGGGGTGGATCTGGGGAAAGATGCCGAGGACCAGGTAGGCAGGCCCAGAGCAGAGCAGAGCAAGCGGGAAGCGGAGCGGGACATGTTCACAAGTTTGAAGTTGCTAATAAAAGCATAAATCGTTTACGCATGTTTTTTAGTGATTCATCATTGGATTCGCATCCGTGATCTCGGTCGAGGGAAACCTTGAGCAGAGGCCGCAGCCTCAAACGTTCGTTTGTCCTTGGATTTTGTTTTGTTTTGTATGATTCGGACACGGCATACATACAATCCAACAGAGTTGGCCATAAGCGGGTCATATGCTACAGACCCGAGTCAATAACCGGTGATATCCGTTCCAGAGCGGTTGGGTACAACCTCGCACAGGTTATTCGAATCATTTCATGGTTCAAGTAGCTCCAAACTCATTGCAAACGACACCTCAACAGCAGTGCAGCGGTCCGGACCCTGACAATCTTCACAATGCTAGGTATGTTCGGACCTTGGCCAAGTAAGGGTGGTGGGGAATCGACCCGTCGTGTGCCGCATCCACTCACTTTACTCTTTACGCGCATCTCCCACATCTTTCACCCTGGCCCAATTACCTAAGCACCGATCGCCGCGCCGCAACCTCATTGGCTGCCGAACAAGATTCTCTCTCGCCTCAGTGACCCTCAACCACATACTCATATTGGGGCGTTGTGGGCGCACGCAGCACACCGTTGACTTTCTCATGATGAAACCTCCCATCCCCCTCCGCCACCCTTTTCCTTTTTCTTCACGAGTCTGTGCCCTAGCACCGAGCAAAAACGCGCGCCGCCATGCCTTGATACCTCCACTTGTCTGGAACCAGGCCACGACGAGAGCAGCATCAACCTCCTGTACAGCCTCCTTGCCCACCACACGCTGCTGCCGCAGTAGTTCGTCCGCTCTTAGTGCCGCCGCCCTCGGCCGCTTCCCCCCTTCCCGTCCCACTACCACAACCCGCCGGGCGCTGTCGCCAATCATGACCGCCCCCGCTCACACTCGGTCGGCGTGCGGGTGTGCCTGCAGCGGCGATGGTGGATGCGGCGGCCCCCGTGACGGCGCCGCCGCCCGTCCCAAGGGTCCGAGGACCGCATACGTCGCTCTCGGCAGCAACCTTGGCGACCGTGTTGCCTGGATCGAGCAGGCCTGTGCTGAAATGGACCGTCGCGGCATCAAGGTGAAGCGCACCAGCAGCCTGTGGGAGACGGAGCCCATGTATGTTCTAGAGCAAGATAGATTCGTCAATGGCGTCTGCGAGGTCAGTAATCCCTCTCTTGGCCTCGCGAGCGGCTCGCACTCCCTCCCTCTGTTGTCCGTTTGTGACTATCAAGTGCCATCTGAGCTCGGTTGGGTTGAGCTTTGGCTGATCGGGTGATGCAGGTCGAGACCGAACTTGAACCCCTGGCTCTCCTTGATGTGCTTCAGGACATTGAGCGTGCAATGGGTCGTCAGAAGATTATTGACAAGGGTCCGCGGAATATTGATCTCGACGTCCTCCTGTACGGCGACGAGAAAGTCGAGCATCCTCGCCTTACTGTCCCTCACGTTGGCATCCCTGAGAGGGAGTTTGTCCTCCGACCCTTGGCTGAGCACGTCTCTGACCCTTTTCTCGCGGCCATCCACTAACACTCGACAGACTCATCCCGGAGAAGCCTCTGTACGCCTCCAACCCGTGGAAACTCACTTTGGACTACCTCAACGAGCTGCCACGATCGGCGGCACCTCTCTCCTCGCTGACCCCCATTTCCTCGTCTCAACCCCCCCTCGCCCCCTTTTCCCCTAACCGCCAAACCCATGTCATGGCCATCGTGAACGCCACTCCGGACTCCTTCTCTGACGGCGGGGTCCACAACCCCCAGAACCTTGTCGCGACCCTCAAATCCTTCGCCGCAGCCGGCGTTACCATTGTCGACGTCGGCGGCTGCTCCACCGCCCCAGGCCGCCCCGAGGTCCCCGCGGACGAAGAGCTCGCCCGCGTCCTTCCGGTTATTAAGCTCGTCCGCGGTCTCCCGGAACTCGCCCACGTCGCCGTCAGCATCGACACTTACCGCGCCTCCGTGGCCGAGGCCGCCGTCGCCGCTGGCGCCGACATCATCAACGATGTCTCGGCCGGCCAGCTCGACCCCGACATGTTCCGCGCCATGGCCCGCAGCGGCCGCGCCGTCTGCCTCATGCACATGCGCGGCACGCCCGCCACCATGAACTCCCTGACGGACTACCCCGACGGCCTGATCCCCACCATCGCGCGGGAGCTGCTCGACCGCGTCGCCGAGGCGGAGGCGGCGGGCGTGCGTCGCTGGCGCATCATCCTCGATCCCGGGCTGGGCTTCGCCAAGACGGGGGCTCAGAACCTCGAGATCCTGCGTCGCATGGACGAGCTCCGCTCCTGGCCGGGCCTGGAAGGTTTCCCCTGGCTGGTAGGTTCCAGCAGGAAGAGTTTCGTGGGCAAGGTCACGGGCGCGTCGAAGCCACAGGAGCGTATCTGGGGCACGGCGGCGACGGTTGTCTCGGCTGTCCAGGGCGGAGCTGATATTGTGAGGGTCCACGACGCCGTTGAAATGTGTCAAATCGTCAAGATGGCGGATGCTATCTACAGGTATTAAGCAGAATCGGGACAGCGAATGAAAGGCAGGAACTTGTAACAACACACGCATTAGCGATGAATTTCCGGGACTGGTTTACATCACGAGGGACCGCGATAAAAGCCTCAATAGACTTGGGTTGCTTTCTTGATTCTTCTGAACCATCCAGCAATGTGAAGTCGAAGCATACCGTGAATATCAAGGTTCTGGAAGATAAGTGTGCCGCTTGAGGTATGTCGTTCCAAAGGCAAGTGGCTTCGCAATTGCCTTTGCGCTAGCAATGCATCCACAGTCTTGGAAGGGAACACAGCCGAGTCTGAGCCGAGACTTGGATATGAGTTTACGTGAGTGCGGAGGCGACCGTGTCTTATGGCAGAGATCCTCTGGGAAGACTGTGAAAGGGATTTGCGGGGCCATATATGGTAGATGATAAAATGAGCTCGAATGTCAATTCAACTAGGGTTTGGTTTCTTCCAGTCTCGATCAAGCATCAATCACCGATTCAAGCCATCTGTTTATCAATTTTTCAACACTTTGACGGCGACGAAACGATACCTGGAACCCTTATAATAGTCGACAAGCCAGCCCATTGTGGTATTGGATATAGGTTCTGTAAAGCGAAAAGCACGAAGAACTTGGAAGGGACCGCATCACTTTCTCCTTGACATCGGCCTTTGGGGTGACGACGGCTAGCCGCGGCGGGCAACCCGAAACAGTCAAGTTGCAAACCTCCGGTAAACAAACAGACACAACAAAACGGCCATAAGGATAGAAGCGTATTTGGATTGCCTCCCTGAAGCCCTTGCAGCCGTCTTTCTGTGTTCCCCTTCGACAGCCTTTCGGGTTCCTCACGACCTCGTCGTAGCAGTGATTGATGGGGACATCTAGCATAGTTTAGATAATTTCCATGGCCAGTAGGCCGATCTTGGTGACCCGCATCAATACGAGGATCAGGATGGTGAAGGATCAGATAATTACAAAGTAGTACCTGCTTTTGTGGTTTGGGCCCAAATCTATTATCCTTGAACGATTTGATGGCATCTATTCAGACGGAAAGTAAAACATATGGGTAGATAAGCAGTCTCTCTCTTCCTTCAGTAAAAGTTGCTAGTAAGTGACCTCTGCTCCGTGTGGATGGTCATGGAGGGCCGTGGTCAAAAGTTCGGAACGGCTCAACTTGTACCAAAAGATAGAGGAGCTCAGATTTCGTTGGATAAAAGAGCCAAATGGATCAAATAAAGAGCCTGTCGCGATGAAGGATTGGTACTATTTTACTGTATACGGAATATAATGACTGCTTGTTGACGAACGTGACAAGCACAGAGTACAAAGTTGGGTACGAGCGAAAGCCGCGTCACAGGTTCTGTGTGTTATGCCAGGTTCAGATTCCGTTCATCGAGGTACAGTATTTCACAGGCTAAAAGACATCAGGATAGAAGTAAAATTTGGAGCTCAAGGCTGGTATCTACGACTCCAGCGGCAGGTCCTCGGAAGAGCACGGCACTTCCGATGATCACAAGCAGCTATTAAGTAAATCGAGAAGATGACGGGTGATGCACGTCTGTCCACGCGGTCTCTGGCTCGGGACCTCGAAAGAAGCTTTACCGCCGTGATTAACGCATCGGTGGGAAAAACCAACGGCCACTAAGAAAGAATGGGGTATAGCCGATCGAAAACCTCGAGCTGTCTGTGCCCATAGCCGGAACCATACGTGGGCGCCCTTACGTACATTGTCGCTTGAGACTCGTGAACCGGTCATGCGCTGGCGCTAGCCTGTATGTTCCTGTCCTACGGCTGGGAATCTTCAGGCAGACATATTTTCATCACGCCCCCTTATTCATTATCTTTACAAAGGGCGCCATGATGTATGCCATCTACGATACCATCTGCCACTTGCTTTCGACGGGTGAGATGCGTGCTCGGTTGTTGGGTACAGGCTACAGAACAAAGAGAGACGGGGAATTATTTGCCAACATCGTGTAACAGGCGTACGGCATGGGTGTCCAGCTCATTGATACAACGGGTAGCTGCCATCACGGGTGTGGCCTGGCCGGAAATCGACCACAGGGTGCTTGCGCGGCAGCGCCAGCCCTCGTCACCGGCGCTCTAGCTACAGCAAAACGTTGCATTGCCTGTTGTGAGTGCTCACTCTGACGAAACCCACCATCTCGGACCAGCACCACGCCAAGGATCGACGGGAGGGAGGGGGGGTGTCTGTGGTCCAGCGTGACGGGGCAAGCATGCAGAATTGTTCACAACGCACGCCGCGAATGCTTGCTGCAGTGAACCGGCGAGCTCATGAAGGTATCGTAAGGTCTGGCCCTACCGGGTTACACATAGCAGCCCGGCACTACATAACCGTAAAGTCATCTGACTCTGCCGGCAGGGAACAGGCTCTGACGGGGCTGACTGCGACGTGAACTTTTGGCTCGTTCGGCGAGCTTTGAAAGGGGTCAAACCATCAAGCTCTGTAGGTGTCTAGGCCGGCACTTGGGGAGCGGGGTATGGCACACATGCGGCGACCAGTGAGAGGGGCATAGGTGAGCGAAATATGGACCATTTCCCAGGCATCCTTGTCGCCGAGAGCCAGGCTGAGGGACCTCGCTGGGAGGGCGACGCGTGGGGAGTCACATCCGGAAGGTTCCGGCAGCGACACGCGGCCCAGCCCTTGGACGCCCAGCCGAAGACGACGATAGCAGGACGGAAGAAGGAAGTATGGGGAGGAGGGGGCGGTGGCCCGACCGGAGTCTCTAGCATCAAAGTAGCGGACGGTTTCATATAGCTCAGCTTTAAGCCCTCGTCGGCGACTGACGAGATGATGATGGGCTCATTAGGGAATAGTTTGCATATGAACGAGACGGAAGGGTGGACCATCAACTCGACCGCATATTCCCCAGAAGGCGACCAAGGGTGGTGTGCCGAGAGGGGAGGGGGTGGGTGAGACGGGAGGATTTCTGAGCGGGCAGCAAGGCTGAGTGAGAGAGATTTCTTTTGTGTCACTCCAGCACGGCTCTTGAGATGTGAGAAAGGGGGGGCCTGATGCTGACGAGAGACGCCCCCCCCCCCCCCTCCTCCCCGGGCAGTCGATCGCTGCACATTGTCGGGTTTGCCTGGAGTAGCGACGCGGCACACGACGTAAGACGGGAGTGATTCTCGGTGAAGGATGCCAGGGACAGGGCGTCTCCTCAGCGAGGGCCGTCTAGTTGAGGCTTGATGAAGCAAGGGATGAAGTGATGACGCTTAGAAGGGTGCAGAGGAATGGAGGATGCAGGTAGGCATCGCGGCCGAAGACAGACGGACAGACAGACAGACAGACAGACAGACGGCGGGCAAAGAGCGATGGATGGATGAAGTGAGGTCAAAAATGCAAGAGGGATTATCTGCCCAGGGCAGAAAGAAAGGCAGCAGCGAGTGGCATGCATCAATCGGACGATCACACACACGGCGTTGATAGGCCCACATCCCGCCCGTCTCTCCCCGACTCTCCCCGTCCGGCCCGTCTCGGTGAAGCGTCGTGGCCAACGGCGGGGCACCGTGCACCCTCTGCACCCCCCTTGTCCGCATTACATTACCTGTAATTATAGTACTACGTACCTGGGCAGGTAGGTAGGTAGTGTACCTAGGTATGTGACCGTCCACCCGTCCACCGGCCACCATTCTCTATTCGTCGTCGTCAAGTCGACTAACACCATTGATGGTCTATTGATTGATTAATTAACTGGCTGGCCAGCCAACCAACCAACCAACCAGCCAACCTAGGAACAATCCGATCATGGCCATCGCTGTCACACAAGACAAGGGTCGCTGCCAGGTCCTAGACGTGCCGTGCCTACACTAAATACACACGTTGGATCTAGACTGCTAGTAGGTACTAACAGGTAGGTATTGCAGTGAGCAACGTAGCAGGAGCACTTGGTGCCTGTAGAATAGAACTGGCCGGCCGTCCCATACATCTTCCCGATCCATCTTGGCGGAATCGAGGTGCATTTTCACCATCTCTGCCACTGACACAATTAGCGCATCCCTCCTCTCCTATGCCAACAGAGACAAACAAGCCTATCTACATTAGTAGGTACTCGTACCTTGTACTAGTCACTAACTAAACTAGTAGTCAAGAGGCTTCGTTCGGCCCGCCGCCAAAATCGCCGTTCCACTTCGCGCACGTTTTCTTATTCCTCTGCCCGATCGCGCGCTTCCCCCCCCCCCCCCCCCTACTAGCTTAGGTAGCCGTTCATTCCCCTCTTTCTCTCCTCGCCAATAGAAAAACAAATGGGGGGGAAAAAACTAAAAAAAATAAAATTAAGACCCTTTCCGTTGTCTCCGCTAGCCTGGAGCCTAAAACAATGCGTCCGAGCCATTTTCCCTCACCCTTCATCTCCCATGAACTGTCACTCGAAAACCTTAATTGGACATCAGTCTGAAATGGTGGAGCCAGCTTAAACTCGACCTACATGGAGACCCGGCACTTACATGACGCTTTTGGTAGACGGGATCTCGACCGAAAGAGCCACAAGATGTGGGTGATTGGGATCCAGAGGGGAGGGGAGGGGAGGGGAGGGGAGGGGGGAGGGTAAACTAAAAGATGAGGAAAAAAAACCAAGAAACCCCCCTCCCCCGAGGAGCTGAAATCCTTGGCAAGACATGCATACATTTCACTTCTCTCAAATTCTTTCCCACCCAATCTGTTCAACGCATGGCTCCGGTCGGTCGCTTTGGAATTTATTGCATGCACACTCACCCTCTGGATATTTCGCTCTCCCGCGCATGAGTTTGTTTACCCGTCACGGCATTTCATTTCATATCCCTCCCTCTACACCGTGCGGCCTGCCTCTGACACCTAAGACGGCTGGCTACCTTTCCCTTGGAAGGAGAACTCTGCACCCCCTAACCTACTTCCATCATATCAATGACACGACGGACGGACGTACCTCATATGACACACAATACAAATGTCCCAACACACGGCAAAATCCCAAGGTCAGTATCACCCAAGCCAAGGGGCATTTCGGCGAACCGAACAGCCGGGAACCTTCATTGCACAACCCTTCTTCACCAACCCGAGAACCAACCGGTTGACCATCCGACCCCTTTCCAAACCCGCCACACACACACACAAAACCTCATCACAGCGTACACCGTCAGGACCGCCGACGTCGTGCGACTCCAACCACGACGTGTGCCCCCCCCCCCCCCCCCCCCCCCCCCCCCCCCCCCCCCCCCCCCCCCCCCCCCCCCCCTCTCTCCGCCACACGACAGCTATCCGAGAGGCAGCCTCTCCCTCACTGCTTGTTGCTTCTCCCCCGGTTCCCTCCCCTCTCCTCTGTTCTTCTTCTTCTTCTTCTTCCAACGGCTAGCCGCAGACCATCAGCCAGGCCCAACCCCAAACAAAGTGTTCACACACTCTCTCTAGCCACAACGGAAACTTACCTTTCTTCTCTTCCTATTCGGCTGCCGAGTTTCTAGGTGCATTTAATTTCTGCAATCTATATCAGACGCAGAGGACCTCCCTCTCTTCCCCCTGAGAATGCCAACCATGTGACCCGCGTGCCATACGTCTAAGCCATTCATCCTTTGGCCATCCTGCGCCGAACAGGCGCAAAACTCGCCTCTAAAGAATCCGAGCCTCACCCTACTCTGTCGCATCCTCCTCTCCTTCCGCCCCCCTCTTCTTTCCTTCCCGTCTGTTCATGCTGTGTTCCGACAAGGTTCGTATAGTACCATACCGGCGGGAATCATGTAGTAGCCGTTTCCCGTCATACGAATACTGACAAAGCCCTTGCCCCC
>MU843546.1:0-73160 GCA_030867255.1 Colletotrichum somersetense
GGGGGGGGTCGTGTGGGTTGTGTGGTTTTCGCCATCAAGGAGTGATTCAGTGGTGTCACGTTCTTCCTCTCGAACTCGTGCAGACAAATAAACATACCGACCTAATATGCAAGCACGCAAATCGGATAGGATATATCAACCTAGTGTCTACCTACCCATGTACTTACACTAGGTAGGTACCCGCCACCACTGGTGAGGAAGTAGCGAGAGCAGATCTCCGGTGAGCAGAACTGGAATCCGTGATAATCAGTCGCCTCGCCCACCCCTGCCAGGCACTGCATTCCCCTCCCACGTCTTCCCACCCTTCTGGTCCGTCTCCTCAGAGGAGGGGGAGGGAAAGTGACGACTATCCTTTCCCAGGGGGATGGCTGAGGGTGTGACTTGCCTCACTCATCATCGCCAGAAAGTCGCCACGATGCAGAGTCTTCCGTTTTTCGATTCCCCTTTGGGAAGGGGCTGTATGCCTACTTTGTTACGCCTCACGATTGCTAACCCCCCCAATGTTGTTGTTTTTTACTTGGCATGCGCACTGGGCACTGGGGGCGGTGCCTCATTAGACACGGTCGTCTGGGATATCTTGCCGTGGGGAATTTTGCAAGGTGGGCAGGGCAATCCCACGGAGGGACGTGAGAGAACCGAGACACCAGGGGTTGTTTGCTTTTATTTATTTACCCACGTCCCTTTCCTCTTTTGTCGTCTTCTCGTCGGTGGGACGACGTCTTTTCGTTTTGTTGTGCTGATAGGCAAAAATGTCTTATCTATCCCATCCCTTTGCATGCAGCGCGCGCCCGCGCGCGTGCGCACGTCGAGGGACATCGGATTTCTGCATTACCCATCAGACCAACCCCGACACCCCGCCTCCATCCCTGTCTTGTCCTGTTTGGGGCGCTGGGGTTCGGCTAGCTAGGGAGATGTGAACGAAGAAACCTCGAGGATTGAGAGGCCATGGAGACAGAAGAGAATATAAACTACAAATAGCACCACAGCCGGGGGAAGAGAGAGAGAGAAAGAGAGAATGGGGGTTGAGAGGATCATTTGCTATAAAAGTTCCGTCATAGTGCATGCTGGCTGGCTGGCTGTCTGTGCACTACATATCACGTTGTGCATTCGTAGATGGCTAGTTCACGTTGAGCCTCAATGCTTTTTTTCTCTCCCCACCTTTCTTTTCTTCTTCTTCTTCTTCGTGTGAGGGGTCGGTCCTCAACCGTAATCCGTATCGAAACCCAGCGTCTTATACTGTGTTTATCCGACCTGTGTAGAGTACCTGCCTAGGTATTACCTGTGCGATCTCCAGATTGGATACGTACCTTGGTATCGAAACCCCGCGCGATAAGAGAACAAACATCTGGGGGGGGGGGGGGGGACGGGCGCTGACGTTCGCTCCCATGCAGTGGAAGGCGGGTTGTCTATCCGAAGCGGGCACCCTTGTCCACCCCTCCCCCCCGTTCCTTACCCGGCAGCGTTCCTATCTAATCACCTGCCGTCCACAAAACTTTGTATACATTGGATCAGAGCAATCAGCCCTTGTTGTCGCGGCCGCAAGACCAGCCTCAATGCCACAATTTCTAGGACGCTCCTGCCCCCCCGGTTCTTGTTGGTCCTTGATATATATATATTTTTTCCAAATCCGAGAGAAGATATAGTTTAGATGGCCATCCTACCTAGTACCCATCTAGGCAATCATTCGTGAGAGCGAGCAGGAAGCCCCGCGCCGGCGGGCCCGCAACGTGGGCTCAAAGCAGCAAACAGTCCGCGGTCCCTACGTCGCCCCCACGAGAGTTTCTCGGGTGCGAGTTGTCGTCCGTCTCTCGTCTCTTGCCCGAGCCTCAGCGCCGGACCGGGGCGGCCGGGGCGGCCAGCAACAGGGGCCGCGGGGACGCTGATATGTCTGGCTCGAGGCTAGGAAACCTTGATCTCCTCTTTTCTCCCCCCCCCCCCCCCCCCAAATCGTCAGCCCTCGCGGGGCAATTGATTAAAGAGCATGCCGAGATCCTTCGAGACTGCAGCAGTCTAGTTACTTAAGCTCCACATGTCAACTACGTGTTGCCAGGTTTCCTCGGATAGAGAGCCAACGCTCAGAGCGCGTCGAAAATGAGAGGGGAAGCTTCTTCCCGGGGGACGTAAGGCTGGAAAGCAGCATTGATTACACAGCCATTCTCCACCTGCAATCACAGAAACCCGGGGGGGGGGGGGGGGGGAAAACAAAATGCTTGTTGTCATGAACGGCTTCAGAGGCCTCTATTTTTCGGTCGCGAAAAAAATAAATAAGAAAAGATAGACTTTTGAGTATCCCATATTCCAAGGGGGATTGCCCTTGAACAGCGTCCTATGTACTCCATCGCAAAGGGTTCCCGTCCCACGAATCCTCATCAATAGGTTGTTTTTTTTTTGCTGTGGCTATCGCCGGTGACCATGACCACCGGTCCCACCTCTCATCAGACCCCCTCTCTGCTCCTCTGTATTAAGATCATCTTCCCTCCTGGGTCCAAGTCCAAGAGGGGCCGCAACGCCTGTCTGTCCTTCTAGCAACCAAACCTTCACAGCCCAGGTCCCCCTGTGAGGTCCAGGACGTGACATGGGCGTGACTGCCTGTGGGGAGCAAACGAAAAACCAGGTAAACACGCAGCATTATAGGTATAAGCGTGGTAAAGTCTGCAACACTTGTAAAGTCATTTTTTGTGTTTTCGGGGGGCAAAGTCGATGGAATGCGCGTACGCTCGGTCCAGAAATGGGGGAAAGGAGGGGAAATTGACCGATATTGGTGATACAGGGGGGCCCAAGGCGGTAGTTGTTCCTCGGGTCATGAGCGCAAGAGCAGCCAGTATCCGCGCCGCCAAAGTGATATCGCGATCCTTGAGCATCAATCATCGTCAACACATCATGTGGTGGATTGAGGCGTCGAGACTTCGGATTCGCCGACCATCTCCGTCAACTTGAGCTTCTTTGCTGCGCGCCCCGAGTCCGACATATCGAGGGCTTCCTTCAGCTCCAGCTCCAGCTCGTCAAGACGGCGTTTGAGGTTGTTCTCTCTGCGGTGGCTCTCTTCCAGCTGCTTCTTGCTGGTCTCGAGCTGCATGCGCAGCTGAGCCTCGGCCTTGCCGCTGATTTCCTGCCCACGTCTTGCGCTTGCTTCGTCTTGTTCCATCTGGCTCAACCGGCCACGGAAGAGTTCATTGATCAACTCCAGTTCGCTGACGCGGGTCTTGAGGGCCGAGTTGGTAGCGATGAGCTGTTCGTGGGTTTGCGGAACGTCGAGATGGCGGTCGCCGTTCAGGGGGGAGCCGGCACGGTTCTCCGAGAACCCTTGCAGGCCTGCCTGAAGCTGCGCGTCGTCCATGCCCTGGAATACCGGGAGGCTGGGGTTGTACAGAGATGGTGTTCCGGTCCGAGACACAGGGGATTCGCCGTCTGCGTTGCCGTTCGTGGATTTCTGGGAGGGTCGTCTTTGGGCGGAGCCGGGATTCTGCCCGTGTAGGTCAAGGCCGTTGGGGTCGGTCGCGCCGGCGAAATTGTGGCCATGCTGCTGCTGTTGCTGCTGCTGCTGCTCAAAAAAACACTGCGTTAGCCAACTCCAACGTGCAACCGAGGGCGAGGCCCGGATGCGCATAACGAACCTTCTTCTTCGAGGCCATGCCGGGGCGCATCGTCTTGACGCGATTCCGAGACTTGATGACATCGGTCTTGAGCGAAATCGGTCTAGGGCGCCCGTGGAGGCGCAGGAACAGACCACACGCATTGCAAAGAACCGTCCCGTATTCATCACGGCGCCATAAAGGCGTGGTCGAGGTTTGGCAGTTTTGACATGTTGGCTGTGTAGAGTCGCGATCGTTAGCGCCGCTGGCCATCATGGTGGTGTTTTGAGAAACAAAAGTCCCGAACCCGTTCAAGAGGAATGAGTTGATGACAGAGCAGCCCTCTCTCTGGAGGTCTGGGGAGTAGTTTGACAGTATAGAAAACGCAGAAAGTAATGCCGGCTGTTTCGCGCAAATGCTGCCGGTGATGCGGGATTGATGAGGGAAGCAAGAAATATTCTGATAACCACACCGGCCGAGTGTAATCTTATCTTGCCGCCCCGCTTTTCCCCACCGGCGACAGGGTTGGAGATAACGGAAGGCAGACTAGCCCACTGATACGCTTACGCGATAAGGGGAATTATAACTGTCATGTGCGCTTGGGGTGTGCTCTAAGGCGTTCCCAGGATTGGCTCGCCAGGGGAACGATAGGAACGGAACCGACATACCGTGGTGGAACCTCCGCCAGAGGCATAGGTCGGAGTCGGCGCGGGAGCAGGCGCTGGGGCAGGCGCAGACGCAGGCGCGGGCGCGGGAGCGGGCGCGGGCGCTGGCGCCTGTGTCGGTGTGGATGCGGCGGGAGCGGTCGCGGGAATCGCTTCTCTGTGTGGATCATATGTCAGTCCTTATTCCTCCACTCTTTTCTTTTCGTGATAACAGAGCGACGCGGAATTGGCGCGCAGTCATCGGGGCTCCGCAACAACGCCGACGCGATATGCGCATGCCGCGCAAGTGCATCCATCGAGGCCGCTCCGTCGGTAGCAGTTGCGCGGGCGACGAAAGCGCGGCGGTTTGAGCATCGTGAATAGGACGTCTCTCACGCGTTTCCACCTCGAGTCGGCTTCGGCCAACGGACCACGCTGTCGCCCCTGCGCTTATACGCCGTTGAAGAAGCTAAACATAAAGGGAATAGAGGAGTGCGAGAATAGGAAAAGCATAAAGGGTGGCCGAAGGCTGCGTAACAAATCCTCCATCATGTATCAACGTACCGCATCTGGGGCGAACTGGTCGCGGAATTGGCCTGAGCGAGTGCCGAAATGCCCGGCAACTGGGGCAAAGACGCGGACGCGGACGCGGACTCGGAGGTCGAGGTCGAACTAGGTCGGGAGATGGGCTCGATGTTGGTCTGTGGTAACGCCAGGTTGGCGAGGGCAGTGGCTTCCTCCATGACGGATCGGAAGGAGGGTAGGTCGTGGTCTGCGAGTCTGTCCAAGGCCGAAGCAGGCGCAGGATCTTGAATGACAGCCACGATGGCGGTTGCGGCGGATTCGTCGCGGGGGATGGTCGGGTCGGGCTTTCGTGGGAAGATGGGTGAGTTGGCGAGGTGGTGCCGTTGTAGTGATTAGGTAGGTGGGCGGTCGTGTACGTAACGTAACGTCCAAGTTTTTCGCAACAAAAAGATCCACGGGGTGGCTCGGGGGTATCGTCCAGTGTTGATGTTTGGCCAATGCGCCAGAGTCGAGGTTGCAGGAGGCGAAGTGGGCAGTCGGGGGAGGCCGGTGGGTGGACGGACGAGGGAGGACGGGTGAGGAAGAGAAAAAAAAAAAATTGTTGCGGCGAAGCACGGCGGAGAGAGAGAGCGCGCGACTACCTAGTTGTAAGCAAGGCGTCGACTTGAATCACAAGGCAGGTATGGTCGCTCCAATGTCGGTGGAGTTGCGGGGATGCCGACAGTTCAAAGTTTTGATGCAAAGTCACAATGAGGTCTTGGACATTGCAACGAGTGGTCCGGTCCTTTGGGAAGAGTGAAAGGAGAGAGAATGGATGATTTCGATCCCGCGTCCCCCCCTAATCGTCAACAATTTGCTACGCGATAACTGGCGATTTGGTCCGACCTATCAAGTGCGATTGTCTGGTGGTCGTTCTGGGGGGGCACCCGCTGTAACTCCTAACTGTGAGCGGGCCTTGATTGGCCCACCTAGGTACCTAGCTGGGTACTGAAGTCAGCCTTATAGCACTAGCTGTGCGCTGGGTCAGCAAACCGAAAAAGAGTTTTCGCATGTCGCAACGTGCCGTGATAAGTACTTGAGGGGCGGGCATTGTCAGTTGGCCCGTGTATCTGTCCAGATATTCGTAAACCGTACCCGTATTGCTACTGGCCGTTTTCCTGGTCCTTCCCGCACCGAAGAATCGTGCATGGTATATCACATCTGCCGGCTCGCCGTATCTGGCCGCGAAAACACTTTGTTTGGCGCCAATGTCTCGTTGAAATCTCGACGCCAGGAAATCCCCAAGGCACGTCGCCAAGGCCGCTGGTTGCTGAATTAGGTACATTTCACAGCGCAGCCGATGTTCTCAGATGGCTCACTTCCAAAGCCTACATCCACCATGTGTGAGGATACTGAAGAGCGACGATGAAGAGAAACGACGAACTGGGGTCATGGTATTATAGTAGCACTATCCCTATGTATTGTACGAAGTAAACTACCTAGGATGGGTTGGAAAAAAGAGCCCCACCCTTATCGATAAGCTCCGAAAAAAAGATTCGACCGGCCACTACCTACTACGCACCACCAAACATCCTACACTTCTTTTTCCTTGTAAACAGAGACGGCAGCCAATCCTGCGTCTTTCCAACACCCGACGACCGCCACGATGCCCTCCACGTACAAGAAGGAAAAGCCGTGGGATACGGACGATATCGACAAGTGGAAGATCGACGCCTTCACCCCCGCCGACAACGCCGGCGGCACCTTTGCCGAAGAGTCGTCCTTTGCCATCGTCTTCCCCAAGTACCGCGAGGTCTACCTCAAGGAGGCATGGCCTCTCGTCACAAAGGCCCTCGAGAAGACGGGCATTGCCTGCTCGCTCGACTTGATTGAGGGTTCCATGACCGTCAAGACAACGAGGTATGTCTCTCGGGATCCCCTCCCCCCTCATCGCACATTCGACGCCCTGGCCTCGTATTGCAAGTATTAAACGGCAGAAACTAACGCCCACTGCTACAGAAAAACGTTTGACCCGGCCGCCATCCTCAACGCCCGTGACCTGATAAAGCTCCTCGCCCGAAGTGTCCCCGCGCCTCAGGCGCTCAAGATCCTCGAAGACGGCGTCGCTTGCGACATCATCAAGATCCGCAACCTAGTGCGCAACAAGGAGCGCTATGTCAAGCGCCGGCAGCGCATCCTTGGCCCCAACGGCTCAACCCTCAAGGCCCTCGAGCTGCTCACCCAGACCTACATCCTCGTCCAGGGCAGCACAGTCTCCGTCATGGGACCGTTCAAGGGCCTCAAGGAGGTGCGCCGCGTCGTCGAGGATTGCATGGCCAACATCCACCCCATCTACCACATCAAAGAGCTCATGATCAAGCGCGAGCTCGCAAAGGACCCGGAACTCGCCAACGAGAGCTGGGACCGTTTCCTGCCCAACTTCAAGAAGAAGACGCTCAGCCATAGACGCGTGCCCCTCAAGGTCACCGACAAGAGCAAGAAGGTCTACACCCCCTTCCCGCCCGCCCCCGAGAAGAGCAAGGTCGACAAGCAGATCGAGACGGGCGAGTATTTCTTGGGCAAGGAGGCCAAGGCCAAGGCCGCCCAGGCCGAGCGCATCGAGCAGCAGAAGCAAAAGAAGGAGGAGAGGCTGCGCGAGAGGGAAAAGGAGTTCGTACCGCCCGAAGAGCTCGGCCACAAGAAAAAGAAGAGAAAGAAGAGCGACGACGACGACGAGTAAGGGGCGCGGGCCGGAGCGGTAGTGGTGCGAGACGGCGTCGTGGAGGAGAACGTGTGCGTGTTGTAGACTCGAGTAAGCGCCTCGCGCACCTATGCAGATAGTGGGTCGCCACGTACACAGGTGAGGTGTCGGCTCACCCAAGATACCCTTCCATTCATAAGAGCTCAGGAGTCTTCTCGCATGTACACTGGCGATCTGCCGAAACTGCGCTGCCACGGAGGACTGTATATCAGCAACAAAAAAACAAAAACAAAAAAAAGCGAAATGTAACGGTTTAATGGGAAAACTCTGTCAAAACAATGGTGTGTAATGAATGCATTTGACTCGAGGGGTTTACCAGTATTGACTAGCTGGGCTAGGTAAACCACCCACCACACCCAACACATGTGGCCGTGCTTGCGGGCTTCCTCCTCGGTGATGTTCAGGGGGTTGTCATAGGGAAAGGTCTTGGATTCGAGATAGGAATCGATGGGACGCCTGAGTCTGGCGGACGGGTCGATGATACTGGCTTCTACGGGGAGGGTAGTGCCGATCTTGACGTTGGCGATACCGCCAGTGGCAGCTGCGAGGTCAGCGCTCATGAGGAGCGCCAAAGACCGCCAAGGTAGCCGCCGAGAGGATGGTCTCTCCCTCGTGCCACATTGTTGGAAATGGCCTCGGTGAGTATATCGGCCGCAAGACGTCCTCTGGGGATGTTGGTTGTGCAAGAGCTCGTCGTCCGGGGTGTCTTCGATGGGTGAGGCTGTGAGGAACTCCTTTTATGAGTGGAATGGAGGGTAGTAGAGGCGATATTGACAGGGAATTGCCAACTTGTTTAAGCGTCATGACAGCGCGAACGACAGGAGCCAGACAGTCAGATCGAAGTGAGGCAATGTCCCAGATCAGGCTGTCTAGTCGTGGATGTATTGTGGTCACTTGAGCTCACTTGAATTCCCAAAATATACCTATAAGACAGGATGAACCAGGACAAACGAGGATGCGGAGCGAAAGAGTGTTTTAAAGAAAAACGCCTGGGTAAGGAAGAGATATCTTGCCCCTGCGGTCACTTGTCTGTCCATAGACAGCAACATGGCTTGGCCATGCTAGGTGGGATGAGGTCAGAGGGCAGGATAACACAAGCAAATCGCCATACGGAATGAAGAATCTTGTTTCCATTCAACCTTAGAACTACTCCCTCCCAGTGGCCAGAAAAGACGGGGAAATAGCCTTGATGCCTGTCTGTCCAGGAACCTAACAGCACAGCATCGCAAAAAGACAACGTTGCTTGCAGATGTTCTTTATTCACATTAAAACATGTTACATGGCTCCCCGGTACTACAGCCGAACCATCGGTTGCTACTTCAAGCAGACCCGCTCCTCACAGCTTGGGAGAAGCCTGAGTCTCCCCAAACTCGATGACGAGTTTGCCAAACTGCTTCCCGGCCTCCATGTCCTTAAAGAGCCCGTCAATGCCCTCCAGGTTCGTCAGCCCCTTGACAGTACGGCTGACAACTGGCCTGATCTTCTTCTCCCTGACAAAGGCGACCATGTCTCTGAACTCCTCCCGCGACCCCATGGTCGTTCCCTTGAGATCGACGTTCTTGAGTACCGCCTGCATTAGCCAGTCCATCTGCGGCGACACCGTCATGCCGTACTGGCTGATGACGCCGCCGGGCTTGAGCACCTTGACAGCCTTGGCGACGATGTCGCCGCCGGCGCCGTCGATCACGGCGTCGAGGTACGGGCGCGAGTCGGGGAGCTGGGCCTGGAGATCCTTTTCCCATCCGTCCTTTTTGTAGTTCACACCCCCGGCGGCGCCCAGCTTCTTGGCCTTCTCGAGCTTGGCTTCGTCGCCCGACGTCACGTAGACATTGCAACCAAACGCGACTGCAAACTGGAGGACCTGGAGCGCCACGCCACCGCCGATGCCGGTGACGAGAATGTTCCTGCCCTTCTCGGCGTTGCCGCTCTTGGTCACCAACGCGCGCCACCCGGTCAGCCCGACGAGGGGAAGGGCCGCACCCTCGGCAGGCGTGAGGTGCTCCGGGGCCAGCTCGACTTCGGCCTCGGGGAGAGCGAGATAGTCTTGCGCGGTGCCGTCGGGGTAGGTCTTGGTGGCGCCGATGACACTGAACTTGCGTACGTCTTCGGGCCCGTCGGGGCTGGAGGCCCAGCCGCGGCATGGCGTGACGAGGACGGCCTTGTTCAGGAGCCCCTGGTTCGCGTCCTTGCCGACCTCGATGACGACGCCGTAGCCGTCTGCGAGAAACGGGTGGTCGAATGAGATGCCCGGGTAGAGGTGACGCCGGATGAATAGGTCGCGGTGGTTGAGGGCAGCGGCGGTCAGCCGGACGAGGACATCTTTTGGACCCGGCGATGGCTTGGAGACTTCATTGAGTTGGAGGCTGAGAGTTATAAGCCACCTCCAACCTTGTCATTGGCAATCAGGGGCGGGGGGCTTCGACATACGGGTAGTACACCTTGCCGGGTTTCCCCTCAATCTGCTTGACGGTGATGGAATGAGGCATCGTTTCAGTGCTTCTATGTCTGGTATCTCGAGGACTGCATATATGAGATGAGCTATTGAGAACCGGCACAAACAAGCAACCCCACCAGATCTTATATAAGTCCAAGAGTTGGGTAACTGGCTGAAGATTAATAATATGGAATATGCTATGCTGATGCCGACGGAGGCGGCGTGATGGTGTGGGGAAGGAACTAAACCCCCGGCTCCAGCACATCCTCCGCATAGCCGGGGACCGGGCCCCGCATTCCATGACGATGGCGGGGCTTGGAACCTCGGCACATTCGCATGGGTCACAGAGTCACAGAGGCTTCGCCAATACATCAACAGTGCTACCGCTCCGGCTCTTCTCCAACCCGAGTGCACAAAATTGGAGCCCCAATCGGCTTTTGGGCTCCTTCCCGGCGTCTCTCAATACGCTTTTGGAACTGAACGCATCTCAGTTCTCTCACCAAGTCACTCCCTGCGTTCTAATAGGTACATGCAGCAGACGATCCCCGTCCTTGTTCGGGCTGGGCATACTACCACCCCTTATATTGAACTGCAGCGCCCAGTGCATGAGCCTGGGCTCGTCGAGCCCAGAATCCCGCTCCTCGCGCCACTTGACAAAATCGGCCTCCGTCACGTTCTGGGCGAGGTGCTTGTTCTCGGTCCTTTGCTTGGCGACATTCGTCGCCGCTCGAGGGCCACGGCCGGCAGGCGGGTAGTCGTGTCCGGTCCATATCTTTGTATCTTCCGGCAGGCTCAGCAGCCGCCGCGTCGTTGCGAACATGTCTCGGGCGCTGCCTCCCGGGAAGTCGCAGCGTGCGGAGCCGACGTCGTGGTTGAAGAGGGAGTCGCCTGCGAAGACGTTTGCTGCTTCCAGGGTCAGCCCTTTTTTTCTTCTCGAAGTGGTTCTTGTAGACCTCGCGAATACTTGCATCCGATCATGTATCCCATGTGGTCTGGGGTATGGCCCGGCAGGTGGAGAGCTCTGGCCTCGAGGTCTCCGATTGCAAAGACCTCATCGTCGTCGAGCAACCGGTCAAAGGCGTTGAGGTATTCATCCTTTGCAATCCCGTATCTCTCACCAAACCTCGCCTGAACGAACCCCACGCGTCTGCCGATGCATATGTATGGGGCAACGTCGTTTTGCACATCTCGCAGCCGGGACTGGAGATACTTGGCAGCCGTCAGGTGATCGGCGTGGACGTGCGTCTCAAGAATACCAACCACGTTATAACGCTTCTCTTGGACAACACCAAGAAGGCCCTCGGCCGTCTGAGTCGAGACGGCGGCCTTTGCCGGGTCAAAATCGAGAACAGGGTCGATGATCACGGCGTCTTTGGTGGAGGGGTCCGCGACGATATACTGCCACGTGCCCGTCGCCGGCTCAAAGATGTCGTGGATGGTGGGTTCTTGTGTCATATCCAATGTCGTGAACGGCCCAGTGAGCAGTTTTTCCTGAAACTTGGAGACACGGTTTATTCGCGTGCTCTTCTTTTACTATTCTGTCAGGTTACCGTCCGTTGGATCAGGACCGTGGAGTCTTATATCCAGCATTCCGCAGCATCTTGTTTAGATCACGCCGTTTGTGGTGCTATAAGCCTGCAAATAAGCGGCAGTCCGGTCACAGAGATAGTCCCCGAAAGGTCCAGCAGTAACATGCAATCTGTCCAAGACGACGCATCCTGGCAAAGCAGCATCCAGTCCTCGGCGACGCCCGTGCACCCCGGCCTTCCACGTACCCGACGTCGGCGACCGTCTGTTGTCAAGTGTCGCCGTCTTCCCCGTGTTTCGGGGACAACATCCCTGAGAGTTGATGGCCGCGGGCACCCTGTGGTGGAGCCGTGGCATTACCAAACGAAACCTTGTGATTCTTCCATGGCTACAAGCTCTGTTTATTGGGTTTCGAGTCGCCGAACTCCCAAGCGTGATCTGGCGCCACCTATGCTGCTTGCACATTATAGCCAAGTCTTCATCTCCCGTATGGCCCACTTTCACCGGGCCATTCTAGAGACGGCGTCTAACGCTCGTCGTCAATGCCACCAAACTTTTGCAATGTTCTACATAGCGTTTTCCGGACCGAGTTAGCGTCACATCGCCGATGAGCTTAGAAACGGCGTCATGGCGGCTGTAGGACAAACAAGTGAGCGCCACTTTCCGTCCGCCGCCAAGATGCTAAACCGCCTTGGACGAATCAAGCCAACTCGCCCATAACATTACGGCTCGGACATGATGCAGATGCGGACGATCTGCAGCAAACGGAAGATGTCTGCAGGGGTTCCTGCAGTTACCGAAGGGCCCGGTCTTTGAATATGGAGACGAATGACTGCGGCCCCGCTGCCGGAGCCACTTTACGATCTCTTGTCACGTCCCTGACCACACTTACTATATGTAGTAGGCCCCCGGCTTGCTTCACTAAGCAACGGAAATCGGTCAAGTCCGACACGTCTTGTTCTCCATTAGACCGCTGTCTTTGGGATTCCTGACTTGGAAAGCCATATAAGTGTATCTGAGACACATGCACGTTTGACGACTAAGTTGGACTGCCATTACGCATCGCCACTCTCTTTCCCTCTCTCTTCTCATCGCCGATATCCAGAAACCCTCACAAACAACTCACGGTCAAGTTTGAGGGCCACACCCGTCCATCCCGGAAACAACGCAATCATTACACACCCGAACGTTCGGGTTTGCGACTGAAATCATGGCAACAACCGTCCTATCCGGCGCCGCATTCGGTGCCTCGCTCGTGGCGGCGGGCGTCTACCAGCCCTCTGTCATTATTGCCCAGCTTAAGCTCGAGGACTGGCACATGGTCCAGGCCTTTCTCGCAGCTGCCGCCAGCAGCACGTACGTCGTGCAACTTCTCCCCCCAGCCCTCGAAAGCCCTCGTGATTAACACCGCTTCCCTAGCTTCATTGTCTATGTTCTCGACAACGTGGGCTACGTCCGCCCCAAGCCCCGCAGCCCCTCGCGCCTGGGCCTCTTCTCCCAGTACGACGGCAACATCCTCGGCGGGGCCCTCCTCGGCGCCGGCATGGCCCTCTCGGGCTCCTGCCCGGGCACCGTCCTCGCCCAGATCGCCGTCGGCACCGGATCCGGCATCTACGTCTTGGCCGGCGCCGCCCTCGCCGGTATCGCCTGGACGGGCTCCCTGCAGGGGCTCATCACGAGCAACGCCGGCGCCGCGGGGCCCGAAAACCCGAGGCTCACCGTTCATGAGCGCCTAGGCGTCAGCAGGGCCGCCGTGTTTGTCGGCCTCGAGGCCCTCTATGCCGGCGTCATCTACGCAAGCTCGAGATACACCCCGGCCGCCGCCGTCGTCTCGCCAGCCGTCGGCGGTCTCCTGATTGGCCTCGCGCAGCTCTTCTCTCTGCTCGCCCGCAAGTCGATGCTTGGCGTGTCGACGTCGTACGATGAGATTGGGCGGTATTTCTGGTGGGCCGTCCGCGGTGGCGGGGAGAAGGGGAAGCCCGCGTCGTATAGCAGCATCCTCTTCTCTGCGAGCTTGGCCGCCGGCGCGTGGGCCATCGCCAAGGCGTACCCAGAACTCGCGTTCGGCGCCGCCGAGCAGGTCGTCTCTCCTTCGCTGGCTGCCGCGGGCGGGTTCCTTATTGGGCTGGGCTCCAGGATCGCGGGGGGCTGCACGTCTGGACACGGGCTCAGCGGCGTCTCGGTGTTCTCGACGGCCAGCTTCGTCACCATCATGTCAATGTTTGGTGCCGGGGCCCTGGTTGCCCCGTACTTTTACCCATGAGATGGGATGGTTAGCACTACAGAGCGCTGACGTGCGCGGAGACATCAGAAAACCTCGTCGTTTCAAATATCCAATAACGACCTGATGACATGGCTCCTCTTTAAGGGAGACGTGGTCTCAGGCATTGGTTGATCGAATGTTGGCTCTTATGCCGTCGAACCTGATACTCTGACGAGAGAGGCCACGCAATGCCCACACGAACTGGAGCTGTCTCTTTGGGGAGCACCGGAGAAGCGACTGCATTTTGGAGGTTGTGGGGATGGTCGAACGGTTGAATAGTCACCGGCCAACAAGTGATTGGCTTCACCATAAATGTGCTTAGTTTCATAAAGCCGACACCGCGGAGTCTTGTTTGGAAGACAGCCATTGCATATACAGTATATACTTGGATGCCCGGCGAACAGTCAACGGGCGGCATAATGTTAGAAATGAAGGCATCTTGGCAATCCGTCAGGACTATACTTATGTTTCTTTATTTCCTCTCACGGTGCCTGGGCATGGTCCAGCAGAGTAGTTCGGAACATCCGTTTCCCTCAGTCCCCTCCACCGTGACTTACACCCAGTAATGGCTCTTACTGGTTAGCTCTCGCCTTCTTGGCCGTGACTTCGATCTCAATCTTCATTGCCTCCTCCATCAACCCGGCCTGGATCATGGTGGCCGCGGGCCTCACGTCGCCGAAGTGCTTCTGTAGTGCGGGCCACGTCTCGTGGAAATCTCTGCGGTCCGGGAGGATGTACCGCACGCGGACGACGTCCTTTATCTGAGCGCCGGCCTCGGCGAGAGCGGCGGCGATGTTCTGCATCGTCTGCTCCGCCTGCTCGGCGATGTCGGGGGAGATGACGCCGGTTTGGTAATCGTAACTGTGCGGATAGCATCGCTTTAGGAGGCAAAGCCACGCGAGTCGAGCTGACAGGCAAAGGGGCAAGGAGAGACGGACCCTGTGGTACCAGACACGAAGATGAGGTCGCCCGACACTACGGCGCGGGAGTAGCCGATTTGTGCCTCGAAGTCGGACCCTGAGCTGATGTTTCGCCTGGTCATGCTGAAGGAAGGGTCAAGGAATATTACGCCGATAAAACGGATTGGTTTGCTGACCCTGATTGATTGTAGGAAGAATCAAGACACTATGGAAGAAAGAAAGAAGAAGGGGAACGATCATGTGTCAAGTAGAAGCCATGTTCTGGGTGGAGTCATTCTAAGGTTGACTCACTCGTACTCTAGGTATGCATCGTCTGGGCAGGGCAGTGTTGCGACTTGAACAGGGCCCGCGCCCAAGGAAAGCCAATCAAACCCCTGATTCTTGACCTCAGAATACCTTTTTGGGACAGTAATAACGAAAGGCACAGCAGTAACGAAACAAACCCTGGAATTGTGTCTCCACCGTCTCGTTTCTCAGTGAATATACTTAAGATGCGGAAAGCTTCAACGCCGGCAGACACAGTCAGCATCGTTGTACGAGACGTTTACCCTTTCATCCTGCGTAAGATATCGACCAAGACGAAAGTACTGATCGATCTACCAGCTGGTTATTTCTGAATTTGTCGAGTCCGTGGTAGAGGGGCACACCTTGACAAGAAAAAGGTAGCCGACTAAGTCTGATCGCGAGCAATAGATCCGACACACGCTGATATCACCGGGACTATTCAGCATCAGGATGCATTTATATCGGACTTCAATAGGCCCAGTCCGACTACCTACCTAATGGAGAGATACTGGTGCAAGTGCGCACCACGGAGCTAAGCGGACCCTCGACTTGGACCTGTATGATGTATGGGCCACTGGCACTTTCCTTCCGAGTGTCCTTGATCAGATATGGGAGTCGTTGCCCCTTCTCAAGTAGAGTTTGCATGCAGATCCTGCCCCAGGTCAGGTGACACCTTCCGTGCTTGTCTCCTGGTTGAGAGCGGGATTGCCTTGGCGGAAGCCTCCTGTACTTTTAGAAGAACACTCGAATGCATGCAGAGCAGGTGCGACGTTAAGGGGCCAAGACTTCGCCCAACTTTACTCCACGCACCTCAACCTCCTGCATAACAACCCAACCACTTTCTTATTGCTTTCAAACCGAGTTTGAAGAGGGTCTCGTCACCAACGACCAAACGCCCAGCAGAACCCAAATCAAGCCAGTTCAAACCCCAGCAACATGTCCATCCTTCCACCATCAGAGCTGTCTGCTCCGCCCTACTCCCCCAGCTGTGCCCCTGATGGCGGCGAGGAGGCTCAGAGCCAGGTCGTCTCGAAGCCCCGGAGAAAGCCCAAGGTCCTGCAGTACCCGTCGGACGTGCCGCGTATGACCCGGCTTGGTCCTTGCACTTTCGGCGTGAACACTGGACCGGTGGCTGATGATGCCGATCTGACCAAGCTCACGGTCCCCATGCTCGAAGAGCAGCTTGCCTTGCGAGATATTCCCGAAGATGGCAAGAAGAAGGACCTGATTGAGCGGCTGAGCAACTGGAAGACCTAAAAGCCTGAGACCATCGCTGTCAGAGAGGCAGCTGACAGCCAAGCCTTCGGTCCCATCTCCCAGAACACCAGCGTAACGGGCAGTAAGCGCACCTGGGCCAGGCCAGATGAAAAGGGTGTCGTCGGCGCTGTGAAAAGAGCCAGGAAGGATGCGATGTACATCATCAAGCAGCGGGACAACTATGACGGCTCGCCGGGATTTACTGTCAGCATCCACGGAACGAGCTCCGACACATACCAGGTCACCATTGGGAACGAGACTTCCTGCAACTGCACGAGCATGGTGTGTGAGAGCCAGAGTATCTGTAAGCCACAGTCACTGACCGACCCCTTCTAGACTTTCCGACCCAAGAGCAACTGCAAGCACATCATTTGTGAGTACATGCCGCCCTCTCACATCACTCCGAAACCCACTGACAAGCAGCAGACGTCCTGACGCATGTTCTTCGTGCCCCTGACGAGTTTCTCCCGCAGAGAACCCTCTTCACCGAAGAACTCACGAAGCTCCTTGACCGCGCGCCCAAGGTACGCTTTACTGCGGCGGAGGCCAGCACTGACCCCTCCATGTCGGATGGCGTCCCAAAGCCCAAGGACAGCAAGTGCTGCCCAGTCTGCTTCAAGGACATTGGAGAAACGCAGACGGTTTGCTGCGGAAAGTGTGGCAACCACACGCACTCTTCTTGCTTCGATGCCTATGCGCAGGAGGTCAGCGGCTGGGCCGTCGACTGTGCCGTTTGCCAGGGTACGTGGTCGCCCGCGGCCGTCTAGGAAGGAACCGATATAGATGAGGCCTGCAAGGAGCAGTGCCACGAGAGTGATGTTCCGAAAAGGGGCAACAAACACGAGTGAGAGAGAACTACGAGCATTTGACTGGAGAAGAGAGAGGGGAGATATGAGGAAAAGAAATGGCTTAGAGTTTGACGGCGCATCTGCTGCACGATGTATCTGTACAAGCCAATGCATGGCTCTTTGTGTCTCGTGTTCTCGCCTAGACAGCATAGTTAGATGAACACCCAACATTTCGTAGCTACTCACCACGCGCGTCGCCTGGACTCGCTCTTGTCACGACTGGGTCCTGATTCAGAAGGATTCTATACCTATCCTAGTGGGGGAATATCGTACAGTAAAGTAAGTTTGTCCAACTCGTCACCCGCCCAATCCTAGAGGGGTGTCGACGACTCTCTCTCTCTCTCTCTCTCTCTCTCTCTCTCTCTCTCTTCGTTGCAGAGAACAAACAGAAGAGAGGGGGTGGGCCCATTAACAACAAAACCAACATAAAAAGAGTCCCTTCCCCCTCCCTCCTCGGCCCCCCCTCGCGCCTCACACTCCGATGGTTTTTTTGATGTGTCCGTAAAACTCCAGAACGCGGTGATAAGAGGAAAAAAAAAACACAGACAAATAGGAAACAGCCGTCATCCTCCGATGCGGATGAGGCGCTCATAAGACGTGGGCCATGGCGAGCTGGTGGTGGTGGTGGTGATGGTGGTGCTGGCCCGGGAAAAGGGTGCAAGAACCAACTCGCCCCCCCAATACGTCAAGTCGAGTCCCCCACCCTCCCCTTTGTGCCCCGAAACACGCCTCGCCCATGCCTATCGCTGTCGCTTTTGCTTGCTAAGAGGGGGGGGGGATGGGGATGTGAGGATTTCTCGCTGGCTGGTGAGGCGACTATTTGAGCATGGAGTGAGTGCGGATGCCCTTAGGACCGAGCTCGCTACAAGGTCACGACTGATTAGCAAACGAAACTCTGGAGGATTACGGATGGAAAGAAAGGGGAATGGGGAAAGGAGAGGGGGGCTCACTTGTAGTCGACTCTGCTCAGGCTGGCCTGGCGCTGGGCCTCGAGGCCGGCCATGTCGAGGTTGTGCTGGCAGAAGGCGATGCGTGCGGCGACCTGGGCGCCGAGGAACATGGCCTCCTCGAAGCCGTTCTTGTTCCACTCGCTCAGGTAGGTCGGCAAGGTGGCCAGCTTAATGCTCGTGGGCGTCTGGCTGTGGAAGTGGTGGCCCGAGTGGCTACCGACGGCGTCGGCGCCACCCGAGGGGCCGGGGGTGCCCTGGTTCTGGGCCGAGGCCGTCGTGGCGGCTTGCAGGAGGGGGTTGACGCCGGAGGAGCCCCCGGCGGCGGCGTTGACCGGGAGCTGGAGCGGGACGCCCGTGAATGACCCCGTGGGGGTCTGTGCACCAGTGCCTGTGGGCGTGGCCATGTTGGAGGGCAGCTCCGATGTGAACATGGTGGCCGTGCTGGGGGAGATGAGGTGGCGGGCTATGAGAGTCTGGAGGATGTTGTCCTTGAGGCCGCGCAGGCGCGAACCGTTGCCGACGAAGACGAGGTTGTCCCAGCACGCGGGGCGCATGTACATGTCTTCGATGCCCTGAACGGTGCGGTAGATTGTGGTCACGATGCGGTCGATCTCGCCGCGGTCGGCGAAGGTGAAGCGTTCGGGGCCAACCTCGATGTCGCGGCGGACGCGCTTGGCCTGCAACTGAGGAGACTGGGGCGCGCCGTTGGTGGTAGTGGTGCTAGCGGCGGCGGCGGCGGCGGCGGCGGCGGCCTGAGCAGTCGTCCCGTTCGTCTCCGGACCTGCGGGGGGGGCTGCGGAGTCTGTGGGTGCTGCGGGGGTTGACGTCTCTGCAGGCTTGACCTCACTGTCGGCGGGCGCAGGAGCGGCGTCATCAACGAGCTTGGGGCCGTCCGTCATCTCCACGTCCTTAGCTTCGGTCGTGCTGCCAGACTCTTCCTTTTTGGGTTCTTCCTTGTTCTCGGGCTTGGCCTCCTCGGGCTTGTGGAGCTGAACCTCCTCCATGACGACCTCTTCCAAGTGGAATATGTTGTGGGTCCGCTTCGAGTTGGGCAGACGGACCTGCTTCGCGGTCTCGACCTCCTGCCCAGCCTTGGCCTTTCTGCCGCCCTTCTGCTTCTCCTTCTCCTTCTTGGCAAGGAACTCACGCGCGTTTCCGGTTGTGACGATGGCGGCAACGTCAAGGACGCCCTCGTCAGCAACCTTCTCCTCCAGCTCTTCCTCGATGCTGCTGGGAAGACCAGAGCGCGCAGCGGGTTCGACGGCGGCGACCGCATCTGGGATGGGTGCGCCGGCGGCGATGCCGGCCGTCTGGGCCGTCGGGAGCTCCATAAGGTCGGGGCTGTTAGGTGCATAGGGCAGGACCTCGCAGATGTGGCTCTTCTTCAGCTGCTCCGCCATGTCGTACGTGAAGTCCTTGTCCTTGAGCTTCTCGAGAAGCTTGCGCGTGAATATCTCTCCGCCCGAGATGAAGCGCTCCGGGTTGGGCGCGCCGAGTTCGCCGTGGTTGACCACGCGACCCTCGTGTATGCAGGTGACGTCGACCTTCTCGTAGCCAATGTCCACCACCGTGAGGGCGGGCCACTTCAGGCCGTACTGCGTAGCGAGGCCGCTGTGGATCATGCATAGGGCGGGCGTCCGTGTCTTCTCGAAAATGTAGCGCGCAAGGGTCTCGGTGTCGGGGCGGCACCATTGAGGCGACGCCATGAGCATGATCGGGGTGTTGTGGTACGTGGTCGTGAGCATGCTGTGGACGTGGTCGAGGAAGGCGAGGAAGGCCTCCATGTTGACAATGCGACCGCCTTTGAGACAAGACATCAATTAGCATACCAAGCGTCCAGAAACACGACGGCAATCACGCGACCGTACCTTGAAGCGGGTAGACAGCGCCCTCGGTCGAGTCGGTGTCCTCCACCCACTCGTACTCGTCCTCGTCGACCCGCGGGCCGTCGATGGCGAGCGCGCCGTTGGCACTGGGCTTCTTGCGCTTGAATGTATGGAAGGGCCGCCACTCATCCGTCTCGGCGTCCTTGAACATGCGCGTCGGAATGCGGTGGATGGGCGGGGTCAGCTCGCCGCATCCCAGCTGGGCCATGGTCGTCTGGCTGCCGGGACAGATGATGAGGACCTGGTCCTCGCGGAACTTGCCCGTTTGGGTCGACATGTTGCCGGCGCGCGCAGCTTTCTGAGCGCCGCTGGGAGTCTTGATGGAGTCGATGCACACGGGAGTGCCTTGGGTCCCTGGAGTCGCGGCGCCGCCTTTTTGGGGAGGAGCTTTCTTGGGTGTTCTCGGGCTCTTCTTCTTGGGCGTAACTGGGGCAGATGGCGGGCGGGATCGCGGTCTGAGTCTGGTCGCGTAAGAATTGGAGTCGCAGCTGGCAGCTGGGGTGGCAGTGGCACTGCCCATGCCAAAGCTGGCCATGCCTAGAGACTGCCATATGGTCCGTGCAGCCATCCTCGCATTATCCTTTCTCCGAGCCTCACAGTGATTGCAGGCACAATCCACCTTCATGAGCTTGCAGGGCTTCATGATGCGAGACAATTGTGTGGCGATGCCGAGAGGCAATGTGAACATGGTTTGAAAGAATTGCTTGAGTTGCACGGAAGTAGTCAAAGGTAAGAAACCAAAGCAAAGCACCGGGGCAGGCTGCTCAAGCCGCGTGCTGTGCAGCTTGTCATCAAGTCGATTGAAGCGGGTTGAGATCATTCGCGGGTGTTCTCAATGACTATTCATTATCTTTAAGCAATACATAGATGACAAAATTATCCTTACTAGGTCACCTCGGAGGCCGAGAGTTGCCCCTCATACTCCAGCTCCACGATATTGTTGCAGCATGGAATCTGCCTCGGCCGATGTCCTAGTTTCTATACACTAGTGTTGCCCCTTCCGCCGGTAAGTGTCCAACCCCCGATCCTTTGATACGACCCGTGACTGCTATTCATGTGGTATGCCCGCCTGTGCCAGCCATTTTGGACCTGTACATCCGTAAAACGCCTTTTGCCGTCATAAAAGTGGTCGTTATTTGCAGTAGTTGCTCGGTATCCTCAGCCAAAATCAATCATGGATGCCGTCAAACGCCTGGTATACATCTCAAAAGAGAGGAATGGGACTGAAAACTGTGCCCAAATAGTGCTGTTGCGCCTGTGCTGCTCGAACAGGAGCACGGCAGGGAAAAAGACAAAACAAGACAAAAAAAGAGGGGAAACAAGACAATAATGGTATCATGCTACGTCGACTGCTTTCGGGGCGGTATGCTGCCTCGACTCAATGCTCGAAACTTCTTTCAACGGACTGACGAGAGGGGTGAGGAAATCTCCATCATCTGGGAAGGCTCCGGGTGCAAAAGGCGTCGCTTGCTCCGACTCGTGGGCCGTTGCTGTCTCGAGGACAGCCGCGTCATCTGCCTGTTGCGTCTTCTCGCCGAATGTGAAGTCGGTCTTCTCCAACTCCTCAACGTCTGACAGATCGGGTGCCGTCTCTGTAATCGATGGGATCCTGTCCGAGCCGCTCCGAATGGAGGATGAGTCGATGGACTGTCTGGGCGAAGGGGTGAAAGAGGACTGGAGAGGGCTGTGAAGATGACTAACGTCCCCAATGTCGCTCTTGCTAGCGCGAGAGTTCCTCATTGGGCTTCTCGCGGGAAGGGGTGGGGGAATTCTCTTGGGAATGGTCACCAGCGCGCCCTTGGCGTGGATAGGGGCGGCCATGACGGCTGTGCGCGCGGCGGGTTGCGCGGCGGCAATCTCGAAGATGACGGGTTCCTCCTCCTCATCGTCGTCTTCGTCTTCGTCGTCAACTTGGTCATCCTCATCGTCAGTGTCGCCGTCTTGCTTTTCGTCCCGGGACTCTTTGTGAGCGTCGTCGTGGGTGGTGATTACGCTAGCGTCGTCCTTGGTGTAAACGCTGGAGGCCTTGGTGGCGACATCGTCCGCGGTGCTCACGTCGGTTCGCAGGTGATGGCCGCTTTCTGTCATGACGGTTCCTTCCAAGGGATGGCTCCCGCCGATCTGCCTCAGGGGAGTGAAGTCAATCTTCGTGTAGTCCACCTCCTGCGGCTCTTCCGGCTCCTTGAGAACGGGTAGACTGCTGACGGAGGCACCGTCTTCGCTCTGGTTCTGGCTTTGACTCGGCGACGTGGCTGGCGTGCCAGTCGCGTTTGTTTGCGTCCATGCCTCAGACATCTTGGTACGGTTCGTCTTGGTTGACATGAGACTACCTCGGTTGCTCTTGGTCGTGAACGTCTCACTGCTCTGGCGGAATCTTGAATAGGCCGGGCTCGAGGGAGCAGGGTGGAACTCGAACTGATTGCTCGTAGGCCGAAGGCGTGTACCGGCCTCCCGGATCTCCAAGCCGGCCATTTCCAAGGCGAGAACGCCGAACGGATCGGGATCGTCCGCTAGAGGAATGCCGAAGGGGGTCTTGGGCGATGCCGGCGAGCTTCTTGGTGTCTCGATGACTGCGTCGCCGGGTGCCGGTAGCGCCGACAGCTTCCTCAGAACGGCCTGGTCGGCGTCGACCCTTCCCTCGGCTTCCTTGATGACTTCGAATAGTGGGCGTGTTTCCTCCACATGCCTCGTCACGTTTCCTGCGACAATGTCCATGGCGGACAAGCTGGCACCATAGAACCTCTCGTTTTCGTTTGCTCGCTCGGTCAGAATGCAGCCGTTCAAATTGACGTTCTGTGTTTGTCCTCTCGCCTTCATGTAGGTGAGAACGGTGTTGTCGAGGTCCTTCCATCTACTGTCGACTTCTGTTGATTCCAGCGCCACCAAGGGTCCGGCGGTGAGACCGATGTCCTCTCCCAGGGTAACGGTCGGTTTAGTGATTAGTGCTTCAAGAGCAGCGATGTTGTTGATTACCAGGACACAGTCGTAAATATCTACGCCCATGATAAAACTTAGTGAAGGCGTGTGCAGGATAATGCCCGAGGGTGGTGACCAGGTGCCGTCGGCTTTGCGGGCGATTAGGATGCCTGAGCCGCCGGATCCTGTCATCCACAGACCAGATCTCATACAGGTGAAGATGGCAATGCCGGCGGCATCCTGGATTATGCGAGGAGGTATCTTTTTAAAAATGCGAGCAGGAGTTTTGGGTTCGGCGTTGGCGTCAGCGTCAGAGGTTGGCAGGCTGTCCAGTGGTGCCAGAAAGCCGTCGGCTGCACAAGCGGAGAAGCGGGTGTTAGTGGCAACAGCAACGTGCGACGAGGCAATGATACATGGCCATGCGACTCCAGAAACGACGCCGACAAAGAAAGAAATAGAGACATAAAAGCAGGTTCGAGAATAGCTTACAGCAAAAGGATTTCAATATGCGAGCAGAACGATCGCATTCGGCATCGAGGGTGGCGGGCCAGAAGGCCTCGCGGCCGATACGTGAGGTGGCCGAGGCAAGGGCGGCGGTGGTGAGGGGCGCGGGAGGCTTGTTAGGCCAGCGAAAGACCTTTTCGAGAGGGGACCTGATGCTGTTTGCGGTGGCCACGCTGGCTCGGGGGTTGCTCGTGGTACTGGCGTTGCTTCTCCTCCTGGCGTCCCAGGAAGGGAGGAAGCTGGAAACCCGTTGCATAGTAGTTTAAGGGCGTGGTCGAGGAGAATTATGGGCGTTGGCAGTGATGGTGGTGTCTTGTCCCCGTTCGCGGATGAGGACTGGGGTACGAACGCAGCGACATGCGTCGGCGAGTGTGTGGTGTAGCTCATTCACAAGCAAGCACCAGGCAAGAAACGGCGGCTTTCACTCTAGTTTCCCGCCGGTATGGGAAGAGGATGAAGAGTCATGAAAAGAAGAAGATGGGAGAAGTTGGGGGACGAATTGGACTTTGTTGAATACTTAGCTAAGGTAGCCAGCTAAGTAGGCAGACTCAGACCAGGTCCACAAGGTCAACTGAACATCCTCCACTTTGAGAGAGCGAGAGAGAAGAGATGCGGGCGAAGCAGTAGCTTTAGCAAGGTGCAGGCAGTTTGTCGCAGCAGCAGCAGCAGCAGCAGCAGCAGGCTCACGGTTCACCACCCATAATGTAGCAGCGCAGCGGAACGCAGTAAGAGACCTGCAGGAAGGGGGGGAGGGGGTGGGTGTTGAGATCTGGGGGCGTGTGACTCGTGAGAGTGCAGCAAGGGAGAGGGGGGAGGCTCGGAAGACATTGGAAGTGAGGAAAAAAAAAAAAAAAAAAAGGCCTGAGAGTTGGGTAGGTACTTTACAGTCGGTATTGTATCCGTACGTAGCTACTGGATACGGTACGTACCCATACACGGTACCTGTATCCGTACATTAATTACATCCATCGTACAGAAATGCGGTTGGTTGGTGACGTGGGCAGGCAACGAGGATGACCAGAGGAGCGAGGATCCCTGTCACGCTGGCCGTCGACGGCGCCGGACCAGAACCCAGATGGACCAAGGCCCATTGAACTACGCAGTAAACGTACATCATACTAAACTACATGTGCCAACACGCACGAGAGAACCAGCACCAAGCCACCAGACCAAGACGAGACCCGGTCCAAGACCTTCAGGCCTACGTACTGTACCTACCTAGTGGTGTCTTGTACCTGGTAGTGTACTCACTCAGGCTTCTGATCAATCTAGGTTGCTTGGCCACTCCAACTTCAGAACTCGATGCCGGTCAGGATCCCCAAACTGTTCGAACGCCAGGCGGGCTGGGAGAAATGAACGGTTGACTCGTCGTATACAGACAGTCAGACAGACAGACAGACAGACAGCCCTGCTCAGGTCCGCCAAAGTTCTACTTGATGAAGGTGGGTGGACATTGAATCGGGCAAGGCGATGATGTCAAATGAACTACTTACTGCGTAAGAGGGGTGGTGGTGCAAGTACATGTATTATTGCTGGCCCCATTATGAGCGCCTGCCGAGCAAACCAGAAGCCATTGACTTTGGGGCTCAGCTCCCAGCTTCCAGGTTTTGCTAGGCACCAAGTAATGTGGGGGGGCCACAATACATCGCCTAACAACCTGACTGACAAACAGCCAGACGGAGCCTTTTTTTTCTGTGCCGGACGGCACATGTGCATGTATTTGTACATCGTAAACTATGTATGCATGCCTTCCAGCGGATTCCCTGGGTAGGCAGGCAGGTAGCTCCTCGTGCTTGTTTCTCGGTGCAATACACGTCGACGTTTGACTCGTTCAAGCGTGGTTACTTAGTTAGTGCCATACACCCTGGCCTCACAACCAACCAACCGTAAACTGCATCGGGACTAGGTCACCAGCCTGCCCAGGATTGACAGCAAAGTGCGTGCATACCGATGATGACTTGACTGCTGCCCGCGTGTGAGATGTGCCTTTTGCTTGCTGACACACATACGCACACAGGCAAACGGCTTAGCTACCTGAGCCGAGCTTTAGGGGGCCAGTAAGTAGGTAGGTAGGTATTTGATGCCTGACAAATTGTCGTTTTTTAAGTTTTCGTAGTCTCCCACTTACAAATGCTGGCTGATGCGCGGGTATGCGGCAAGGTACATAGAGGTTATGCCAGCAACAAACCATCATCACTCTCACTTCGTCTCAGTAACCAACATGTGCCCGAATATTCATCCATCCCATCTCTCTGTCCTCCCTCTGCCCCTCCGTCCTCCTCTCCGAAAGTGCCTCAGTCGGTTGTTTAAGCAGATCGGGATCGGAACGAGAGAGCAAAACACTGACTGTACTATCAAAAGCAAGAGAGGAGACTCAAGACCCATTTGGATAAGACGCCCGGAAAACAAATGCAGAAGAGGGAGGGGAATAACAAATAAGAAAAAAACTCCTCCACGCAGCAAATCTTACCAACGTCCTCGATCGAGACATTATTCAAAGACATGACTAGGCCTAGCTTAGCTTGCCTGGGCTCCCCCCTTTAGCTGGCGCTTGCGCACCACTGAGTGTGTCTTCAACACAGAGCGCTATAGCCGTTATCCTTTATTCCCCCGTCCCTCATTGGCGATCCTTTCGCTGTCGAAAAGAGAATAACGACTATTGCCGCGTGAGTGAGCGCAGGGAGAGAAGCCTCTTCTCGAAGCGTATATTGCGCTGAAACCATGTCATTTCGCCGCGAGCCCAAGCCCGTGTGACATTTTACAACCCCCATCAGGCCTCGTTGGACCAGCCAGACCCATCAGACCCTGGCGATCCGTTCGCTCGGTCATCTCCTCTTCTCTGGCCATGCATGCAGCGCACTTTCCATCCAAACCCAAGACACACACGCACACACAGAGAGAGGGAGAGAGACAAGTAAAGGGTCCGGGCGCAAGTAGACACGCACACACACGCGGACGGCGTTGGCGTCGGCATTCCTACTCGTCTTGATTTGTCTCGACGTCCAGCCTGATTGATGCACGCCGCACGCATTGGGCGGACCATGCCATGTTGCTTTAATGTGTATGCGAGTGTCGGTAAGTTTGTTTGTCTGTCAACACATTCTGATCATGCCCGTCACGAAGCATTGGCTATGCGAGGGTCGGCCAGGGACGCGATAATCCACACCATCTTGGCATCTTTCAAACACCAACAAAAACATAAAAACAAAAAAATGGCTGAGCGGGTGTTCCATTTCTGCGGCGCAAAGCGAAAGGGTGAGTCGGTAGACATCACGATCCGCGGTCGGTCGTACCTTCTTCCAACCTTGTCTCTCTCAGATGCCCCCCGCCCCCCCCCCCCCCCCCCCCCCCCCCCCCCCCCCCCCCCCCCCCCCCCTCCTCGACTGGCAATCACGGAAACCGAAAAGAGAAAGCACAGTGTTATGGCGGAGGGGAAAAAAAGGAAGTTGCGTCCACTTTCGCGCATGCCATCGACAGCAGCTACCACCTAATTGCCAAGTAGAGTTCAAGCCCATTGATAGTCTCGTCCAGTGTCTCCTCGTGTCTCTCTTTCTCTGTCTCGTCTCTCTGCCTCTGTCTCGTCCATATGTCCCTCTCTCTCTCTCTCTCTCTCGCTCTTTTTCCCTGGCGAACCGGAAGGGCAGGAGTGGTTGTACCTATCTTGGTTTGTCTCTCGGGCCCCACACACAGCAGGTGTTTCTCTCTCGCCAAACTATGTCGACTCCGACACTGACAAATGTGTGGTGGGCTGATTTTCAGTTCGCCTCAAGTCCGCCGTCGTCTTCACATCATTCCGAGTTCTGGCCCGTCGCAGCGAACTCACTGACGTCTGCGCCCAACAATCATCAAGACGAACATTTGTCTGATGACTTGGGTCAGTCCGGCGTCGGGCCCTTCCAGCTCTTCTTCCATCTCACGTTCCCCTTTCTTCCAATTCGTCATACTCTGTCAGACTGTCGGTGCGGTGCCAGACACGATCAGATTTCCTCCCAAGGACGGGAGAGGGGGCCGAGCTGCGCCGTGTCAGAACTTGTCAAGGTCTCTCCGTCTCTTTTTGCATCCCACCCACGTCAGCTCATCATTGAGAACCCGACAGCCACCATCCATCCATGTATTCCTGCATATCGGGGAAGCCCTGTGCTGGGTCGATGAATGGGTGTGATACTCTAATCGGTGTTCCTGGCTAACGCATCGCCCTCACAGCTATCGAGCAAATGTTGATGCACCTGAACCACCACTTCCTCGTATGTGTTTACTCGCCAGCCAGCCTGCCTGCCTGCTCCCGTCGTCTGTTGGCCCTGTCGACTGTACCCGCCCCACCCCTTCTTAGCCACAGCTGACCTGTTCGTCCCTTTTTGACCCCTCTGACACCCCGCCCCCCGCTGCCGTCCTCGTGTAACCGTGAGGGAGGGGTTGAAGCTACAGTCACATCAGACCTTTCTATAATTACCTACCTATTCACCACATCGCGCACCACGGTACCGATCACCTCTGCGGTAGCTCGTGCAAATCCGAGGACAGGGAAGTCGACCGCGATCCGACGAACCCCCAGAACCACCAGACCACCTCCGCTAGGCCCGAGCCACCAAGGGGGGGAGGGGGGGTACGAAAAGCAAACACCTTGCGACAGTGAATTGGTTCAGCCAAACCGGGAACTGTTTCATTCCACCCGGACATCGTCGCCGCTGCCGCCTCCGACCCTCCCGGCTTCACGCTGCTCCTGCCCGAGGGAGGTAGACAGACATGTGCAAACGCCTCCTCCACTGACTGGGCGCCTGCAAGCAAGTCGTTGCTCATCGTCGGCGAGCGAGCCAAACGTCCCAGATACCTACCGGCTATACTGCGTCGGTATCACGCTGCAGCGCTAGCATCTGACACTATCACACAAATGTCTCACCCTATTCCCTCCCTTGGACCCCAAGGGTGTAAGCCGCGGTTCCGCAGTATCATCGAAACGAAGAGCTGCATGCATGAGACGCTTTTGCTGCAATTCCACGCCAACCGCCTTCGGCTCTGCCTCTCTATTGCCCAAGTACGCTAGGCCACTTACATCATCTCTGGCCACAGGTTCGATAGGCCTCTCGAACGCTGCTCAAGCCAAATCTCGCAATCGGCTGCCTTCCTACCTTACATGCTGCTGTGTATCGCATGCTTGTTCCACAGGCGCAAGAGGCAACCAGCGTTGATCCCGTGCAGTGCCGGTGAATGGGCAGACGTCGTCACCCGTGCCGTTCGTGCCATCAGCCGGTTCTCCTCTTCTTCTCTTCCAATCGCGGGGTTATTATCTCCCATGGCGAGCCACTGCAACATTCACCTGATGCAGCAGCACTTGTGGAAGCCCGGTGGGATTCATTCCGGGTTCTTCTGCGGCGATGCGCACCACCAATGCTCAAGGTTGGGTCCGGCAAGAAAGGCCGGCCGCACAGCCAACGCGGACTGAATGCCAATGGAGGAGCAATTGACATATCCACCTGTGCACCACGTTGCCACCAGGAAGGCTCCAATTCTTCCTCCTTCTCCGTGCCTCTGTGTCCTAGACAGTCCATTTCCACTCCATTGTTCGACCTCGGGCTTCCCGATATGTACATCGAGACCCAAGCTGTGGAAGCAGATATCCCACAAAGTATCCCTTTGATTAGTAACATGGACCTTGGACGAGGGCCCGGATGGGAAATGAAAAATCCCCGCTCCCCGAGCGAAGATGAAGAGCGGAGAGGGTTGCTCCAGCGTCGGGATGCCGCCACTTGGCATACATACCAGAACCACTTATTCGTACATCAGACGACCCGCTCAAGGCCAAAGAGAGCCGGGGTTTCCGTTTGTACAGTTATCTTTTTTCTCTTCCATCACTGAAGAATACTCACAGCCCGGGATGATGCAGGAAGCCGTACCGAAGCAGGCATGTCGTACGCGAAGAAGATGCAGAGATTAACGGGACCTCATTGCTGTTGTTTTTTTTCTCTCTTCCCCTTCTTTTTCTTCTTTTCTTTTTTGGTGTCTGAGCGCGAGATGCCCACACACCAGATGTATTTACCTATACCCGCGTAGTATTTCTACCGCACAGGGGGTGCCTTTGGGGGGAAGCTGGTCGGCCAAAATGCAGGGTGAGGGCCAGGCGGGCCCCTTGTAAGTTTCGAGGGCAGATGAGCCGTGTGCCGGATATACAACTTTTCAGGGCTCCGCCTCAGTGCCGGTGCAGTGCCCCGAACAACGAAGGATTCCACGCAGGACGAGTTTGGGAGTGCTAAATAAGTAGTGTACATACTTCGTACACAGCTGTTGTCGAGTGTGTCAGTGCAGCTGGAGAAGGGTCGGATTGCTCGGCTGCCAAGAGCGGGTACGGAAACGGGTGGCCCTACGAGCGAGCTCACACTACTATAGTAATGGTGGTGGGAGCATCCGCAAGTGCCGACGAGGCCTCGTGGCAGCCAGCACCAGGACAGGACGGGACCGCAACCACAGAAAAGCCCCTCGCGAGCTGGAACCTAGGCATTGTGTTAGCTGCCGTCACATATAGCCGGTCCAAGCTACGGAACCTCTTGTCTGTCCATTTGGCTGGCTGGCTGGCTGGCTGGCTGGCGGTTTTGGGAGTGCGTTGACGAGGAGGGTGTGGAGTGCGCCCGAGCTCGCCGGTGATCGTCACTCGCTCAGATTCACGGTTGCACGGGAACCAGGGGCTGTCTTTCCCCCTTGTCCCGGCCCGTCCAATCGGATCCCGAGAGACCAACAAACTTGTCGACAGGTTGGTTCCAATGTTGAGTACCTATACCTACCGGTAGGTAACTTGAAGTGTCGACCTGCGGTGGTGTGGTGCGGTGCAGCGGCTCCAGGGGCCTCGCCTGTATTACAGCATATGCGTGTACCTACCGGGCGGTGCTAAGAGCCATGAGGTCATCAAACCCCTTGTTCTCGTTAATCTCTACCTCAGTAACAGGTTGTTGCTGGCTGGCAGCGATGGCCAGTCGAGTCAAACAGTGTTTTTCTCTCTCTTTTTATCTCTTTTTTTTTTTTTCTATGAATCCCCCCCCCCGTGCTCTCTATCGGATTCACATCACAGAGGTTGGTAACACAAGAAGCGGTTTGGCAATTCGTTGGCAGAAAAGAAACGATAAAAATAAAATAAATAAAAAGACGTTGGCTCTCTAGCGCCGCCACCGATTTGTTCCAGAACGAAACCCAAGAAGGAAGGAAACAATTAGGAACACTAAAGGAAAATTAGCACGAACGCCAGGTCGAGGTCAAAGTCTGTTAAACAACCCCCCTCCCCCCGGTCCATATTTTGATAATGTCTCGAGCCAATTTATAACCGCAACTTTCTCTCCGTTGAGGTTTTTAATTTAAATAAATAAAAAATCGTTCTGTTTTTTTGCGGTACTTCGGAACGGGGCGCGCCTTTTTATTGACATTACAGGTGTATTACTCTTCTCACAAAGTACGGCTGGCTACCTGTATCCGGCTATTAAGCTTTTGACCAAAACCCTTTTGGCATTCATTGTTTTGTTTTATTCGTTTTATTTTACCCATCACAGCTGCTTCTTCAGCCCGCCAACGGAGCCGATGCCGTCAGCGACGTCCGCCGCCTGCTTGTTGCCCTTGAGCTGGCCTGCGAGGTTGTCAGCACCGTCAAGGTTTTGCTCACGTCAGAGCAGCGTATAAGTAGATTATATGTTGAGTGAGGGAGGGACAGAGAGAGAGGAATGGGGTGGGCTGCTCTTCACTCACCATCGACAAAGTCCTGGCCGGCCTTCATCCCCTGTGCCTGCATCTTCTTCTTCTCGGCCTCTGCCTTTGCCTTGAACATGATGATCCTAGCCGCGTGACGAGAGCGTCAGTGTCAGGCAAAGCAAAAACGCGGTCGCGGAAACAGATAAACACGCATCCCCTCGGTTGCAGGGCGGTAGGTAGTAGGTCAAACGCAACTCACCCGATCTGCTCGATGACGGGGTCCAGCATGCCCTGTTGGTAGGCGAAGAAGCCGGCGACGAAGACGGCGACGACGACGGCCAGGGAGATGATGAGGGATTGCGCGGTGGAGGTCTCCATTGTTGATGTCTTCTTCTTTTTTTTTTAGTCTGTCTTTTTTTCCAAATTTGTTTCTCTTTCAGTGACGAAGAGCGGGCTTGGTCAAAGTGCAAGGGGGCGACGGCGTTTCGCGACGATGTATATGTATCTCTGTTACTTGCGGTTGTCTGACAATATATATATATATATATATATATATAAAATAAAATAAAATAAAATCTTACAACCGTTTTCCCATTTCCCGTCGAGCCATTTATATCCCTTTTCAACATCTCAAAAGAGATGGAATGGGATGGGAGGGAAAACTTGGTCTGGCGTGCAGCATTCCCTCTCCCGTGTGTAACCTAGAGGCGATCGACAATGACGTCCCCAAAGCCTGCTTCCCGCGTGGAGGAGGGGTAAAAATCAGGGTCTTGGCCGGTCAGTCCAGCTGCTTGGGAACCGGGAACCACATGGCGCGCGTCAGCGAGCGTCTCCGGCCGGGGGGGGGGGGGGGGAGGCGAAAGAGAAGCAGGCCACAATACATCACTCTTTCCCACTCTTTCTTCGGATGGTTCCCCCAAAAACCTGGCTTTGCCTGATAACTACCTACATTCTTACTTCAGGCGGCTCCCGAACCTGGTTTTGTTGTTATCCCCTCCTCTCGGTGTCTCCCAGTCCTACCTCGCCGGGTCCTTATGCGGGTGGGGCACACATATACACACACTTACACACGCAGAGGCCGGACCGGGTTCCGAGATGTCGTCAACCTGCCCGACGGACGCAAGAAAAGGGGTCTCGCAAGGGTTCTCTCGTAGGGATCGACCGGCGAAAAGGGGGGGAGGGGGCGAAGCGCCTGAACTGTGGCATAACCCATAATATACCCCTTCCGTGAAGGAGGCCTTCCTCTCTTTCGGGTCGTCGCTCATCAGGCTTTGAAGAGTGCCCCGTTTTCGTCAGGGGAGGGGGGAGGGGGATGTTGGCCTCCTTAAAGTCGGCCCGGCAGTTGAGCGAGGTTTCAGCGGTCGTCGCATGGACCACACTCTATAAAGTGAGTTTTTTCCTCAGCTGGACCTCCATGCACGGTGGAGATTAAGCTGCTTTTTTGTGTTTTTTTTTGACGCGAGAGGTTAAATGAACTCCAAAGAGGGAGGAAGGGGGGCTCTTCGATTGCGCAGGAGAGAGTGGTCAGCGACTGCCCGATGCCTTCAAGGTTAAGCGGCGCGGGACTGGGCGAGGTGAGGGTGTCGCGAGGCCCTGAAGGGGGCTAACTTTTCCCATCTGACAAAGCTCTCACGGGACGAAAGGTCTTTGCTCTTCTCTATGCTGTCCACGATTCGACGTCCAAGGGGTTCGGCTAGGATTGTTTGTCGTCTCCTTGACCGTATACCTCCCCGTCTTCTCCCCGTTTCCGGTCTTGTGTATAATTCTTTGACAGATTTTATTTTTCTCGTTCCTTCCCCCCCCCCCCCCCTCGTCGCAGACATCGTCGCGGACGAGGGCGTACGCGCGAGCGCTAGTTTCTTCTGTCTTCCTCCTTGGAGCCCACACCGCATTGTTCGTGGCGGGACTGTATCTCGTGTAGCACAAGAGTCGCGCGACGCACATCATCTGCCAAGCGTCACGTTCTCGGTGGCATACAGGCTGGGAAGACTGACTAGGCGGCAGCCCGAGCCGAGAGATCATAGAGGCAGAGCGAGGTTTCCTTGTGCCTGTTTGCGAGCGATGACGGCTGGAGGAACGAGTTGTGATCGTTGGTCTTGTTTGGGGACTATGTGAGCTAGCGTGAGGATGTTGTCCAGGATACCCTACGGCGGTCTCGTTCTATCTGGGAGATTTGGGAAGAGGTGTTCTGTATCTCTGGTAGAATGCTATACAGATATGCCTGGGCCTCTTGTTGAGTATCCCGAGGAGGCAGTCTCACTAGCATCGAATGCCGATGACTGGGTCAACGCACGTAGTCATACCAGTCGCCTCACCAAAGGTCCCCGTGTGCTGACACTCAGCGTCGACGGCATGTGTATCTCGACATGCGTTGCGCTTTACACACGTAGCACTCACTAGGTGCTTCCTCCGTTCCCCAGGAGCCACCCTTTACCCAGACCTCTCGTGGATTAAAACAATCAATACCGGATCCCGGCGGCATACATGGTCGACGTTGCCGACGGGCACATTAAAACGAGACACGTGCATCGCACCATCCGCACCTTCGAGGCCTCGACCTCATGTCTTGGGGTACGCCGCTCTATACACGTTCAGTAGTATACCATTCAATATGATACCATGGCTGCTCCGGTCAGCGGGCTTGTGCCCGCCGTCTATGTCGTCCTCCGTATGCCGGATATTGCGAGCAGTCCACGCGTGGCTATGAACCGGAAACGATGCTTCGTGGGGGTCAACGTGAAAAGGGCATAATAATGATATAAAGCTCGGTCCCCGAGGAAGCGGGTTGGTTACCTTGCGGTTCTCACTAGGCCGACGGACTCGCCTGGAGCCCATCCGAGGCAATAAGGCCGTGCCGAAGAGCCAAGCGCAGCCTCCAGGGCGCCGGCTGGGAAGAGGCGGGGGCGAGTGGTCTTTTCCCCTTTTCTCCTCTGGCTGAGCATCTACTGAGAATATTCATCTGTGATATCTCGCAGTGTCTCATCAGCGGTGAACAATGGATGGAGAGCTTCCGTAGTTGACATCCGTCGGTCCTCGTCCTTCTCGTCCGCCTGTTTTTGGTCTGGGCAGTACAGGGATGACGACAGCGAGGGACACCGAGCCTCCTGACTTCACCGTAGGTATGTTGTGCGCGTTCTGAGACTGTCGCGCACGCTGAAATGTGGTCACGATCTGGAGGGTTGTTTGGGCTCGGGATTTCTCGAGTCTACGGGCCGGTTATGAATACGCGTCACATAACCAGGTTTGATTGTCTGTGTGCTACGTCAAGTGTAATTCCCATGGCCACAGCAGAAACCAAGTAGGACCGGCACATGGGTTTCCCATTCATGTGATCCTCAGTTTCAGTCTGCTGCTCCCTATTCCGACAGTGCGACCTTCAACCCAGCCTCTTCTCCTTGGGGGCGCGCAAGCACCCGATACTCGTGTACCATACGGCAGTAGCACACGCCGAGCCGAGCCGTCCTCGTACCAAGTGTTCTTTTATCCGGGCACCGAAGACAAGTACCAAAAAGGGTCCTGGCTCTGGGCTCCTGGACGGGTTCCCTCATGGATTATGCCGTCACCCCTTTGTCATCAGTCTTGTGATGCTCATTCTTCATGGCGTTGACACCATGATCAACGTTCATTACGGAAATCCCATGATGGAAGCCTTTATTCAAGATAAAGAAACACGGGGGAAGCCCCGATGACAGGGTTTGAACAGTGTCATGTTTTCGATAGAGTCGACCACAGGTGAGGGAGAGGACGGCGATTACAGACTTTGAGACAGCCTCATATTCGAGATCTAGCATTCGACTGTGATGCGGAATTCAGTTTGCCTAACAGGAGGACTACGGCTCAGGGTGTTCGGTCGGCATGTTCCACCAGCTTCGGCAAAGAACTATCTCGCCGAGATATCAAGTCGCGCTCACCTACGTCGACCGGTCCGCCTACGTCGTATAAAATGCCGGATCGAAGCCCTCCATCTCCCAACACATCCGTATGGCCAGAGGCGGCCCAGGCGTCTGGATCGTCTACGTAGGGTTCAACATCAGTGCCAACAGAGAGACATGGTGTATGCGGCTGCGGTTGTCGCCCGGTGGACGCTGACGAGGGCCAGATATCGCTTTCAACAGGCACTCCTTGTATATGATTTACTTCGACCATTGACCTAAGCATCGACGGCTCCCCGGATGCTTTGCCCCGAAGAGCAAATCATACGCCTAGGTGAATGAGAAATAGTAACGACCTCAGAGTCGGAACATAACGACTGTATGTGTATATATGGGCTGGGCCATTGTTATGCCGAAATGCCAGCATGCGGAAATCCCTGGCAGCCACTTGATCTAGTTACACAAGACATATACTAGTGTCTCTCTGTCTTGTATGTGTGTGTCTTGACGTCCTTCTTCACAAGCTGTCCAACCTTAAAGCCACCGCATATATGACCAGAAACGTGTGGACCAAGACAGTTCCGCGTGTTGATATAGATATATTGACTGATTAGGGTAGGAGTGGTGGGTTTACCTAGACTCGAGGAGTATCCAACTGTTCTCGAGACCCAAACAAGCTTGCCGAACTGGTCCTGACTTACCGGTCACTCAAAGACAAGACATATCGGGGACTGGTGGCTCCCCCGTTCTGGTTGATCTGCCGACTGCTCCTCTCTCTCTCGCGCAGCTAGACGCTCAAACCCAGGCTGGGACCAAAGACATCGTCACCAGTCACGCGCTGTGGGGACGGCATCCCGCCGGGTTTCCAAGGCTGAGTGAAAGCTGCCCTGTGAATCATGTTTTGCAAGATAACGCAATGTTTGTGGCATGGTGCGGCTGGACACCGCGGGGCTCTTACGCAGACATGCCAGACGGTTCCCGGAAAGGTCGACTGGCGTTTGACATCCTTTACTTCGGCGTTGGGTCGTAACGCGTCAAGCGACGGGAAGCTCGAGACCAACAGGAAGAGCAGGTAGATCGGCTCCTGGGACTGGTCAGACGGGCCCCTTGGGAAAATGGGACGGCGGCATTCCATTCTTCTGTCAATCATTTCGAATGGAACTGGACCTGTACTATCGAAGTGAGTTCTCTCGGCCCCCCGCATAATGTGACAGGTCATACGTGGGAAAGCCTGAACTGGACTACAAAGGTTTCCTCTAGCTCACAGCGCCAGAGTCGTCATGCCACCCTCTTGCCAACAACGTCCTCGGCGCTATCGGATTCCGGCGGGGGGGAAGCAGATGCCCCAGGATAGAGTTTACCAGAGGCGCTCCGGAGCACGAAAGGGAGAGCGGGCAGCTGCCAGCTCTGGGCGTCCTGGGGTCATTCGGGGCAGGCTGCCCAGATGCTTTAGCGGATGATGCTCCTTGCGTCGGTTTCCGCAAGAGGATAATAACGCCGGGCCCCTTGCGTGACGAGCCTTGGAACCATGGGAGGCCCGAACCTTGAGCACCAGAACAGCGGCCCGATTTGCTCGAGAAGAAGCAAACCGAAGTAACGGTGTCGAACATCTGCCGGGTCAACCCTTCGTCTTTTCGCCAACGGACCTCCTGCCCCGTGTGCTGCGAGTTGTGATCCTGCTCAACGAACGACCCGCCCCCCTTCGCGTTCCTCTGGCCAGATGCAGTTCCGTCCAACAATGGCTGTTCAGCCGTTTTAACTGTGCTGAGGGATGATGTATTCCGTATACGGCGGCCAACCGACCAAAGGGTTTCCGCTGCGCCTGTGAGCCAAACATAGTTTTGATATTCGTCCGAGAAAGGCCTTGGACGGACCGGCCCTGTCCGCGGAGTGCGCCGTCCCAACCGGGTGTAGAACAGGTCAGTCCCGTTGGCCGGGAGCATGACCGGCGACAAGTCGATTGATTCCTGTGGCTTCGTCTCATCGCCACTTTGCTTGGCTGTCAACCTCCCCCCCCCCCTCCTCCAAGTATCACGGACTCGGCGTCAACCTCACATGGCCCTCACCACGTACGGCCAAGACGCCGTGGCAAACCGTCCTTGAAGCCGAGATGCCCTTCTCCATCGTTCCCCGTCTCCGTTACTCCTCATTCTCCAGAGAGACCCGGCACCACTTAGCCTTATCGAGACCCAAACAAACGCCAAAAACCCACAAACTCCCGCCCCGGGCAACCCACCAAAAAATCCTTCGAGATGGACCACCTCCGCACAACGATCCGCATCCTAGAGCTTCGATTCCTCGGGGGCTGCTCGCAACCAAACCCAACTGGCCGGTTGGCCCAATGCCAAGGCGTCTGACTACGATCCCGCAACGTCCCCCCCCATCTCTCCCCTCGGACATTCGAGCGGGAGGCGGTGTAATCGCAGGTCATCAGGAGATTCTGGGTTCGACCCCCAGGCTGGTCATCTCTTTTGATTTTGCTCTGTTGTGTGGCATATTCCTCACTCCCGTTGTTCTTTCTACCAAGCTACCAGAAGTGGACTTGACTTGCTCCTGCGTGCTCCGGTGTCCATCGAGCCATCCATCACTCATCAGCCAGGATTTGTCGTCACCCTCCGTTATCCGAATTTGCTCCAACCAGGGAGCCGTGACCGTGGTCTCCCTCGGCCTCAGTCACGACGCGCTGCAGAGTTTTCACTCAGTTAACTGGGTCTTCTCCCTCCTCCCTTTCTCGACGATGCTGCAACCTCGGCGCGTGATGGTCTCCGACGGAGAAGGAGGGCATAGCCCTCGTCGTGAAGTACCGCCGGGAAGCTAGCGTAGAATGGAGAAACGGCAGACGGGCGGGAATACAAACGCCGTGGGTTTTCCCATGCAAGATGCCATGAGGGGCTCCGAACGCAAGCCAGACGCCGCGAGAGGCAGAGACGCCTTGAGTCACTGGGCATGTCACGTAAAGCTGCTTCGTTTGGCTAGATTTATCAGGACTCGGTCGGACGAGGCAACCAACGGGCTCTAGAGAGCCTTCGAGGATCACGCAACTCAAGGAGAAGCCGACCGAACCTGTCCAACTAAGGGGGGGGGGGGGGAAACCGGCCGCAGGAACCCTCCCCGGGCCTATCACGCCTCTTCCTATTATAACGAAAGACCGAGTCTGAACACCTCCCATCTCGTTTTTCGTCTTCATCCTCCTTCCCTCCTCCCATATGTTGGTGGTTCGTTGCACGTTCGGCAAGGGGGATCTCGCTCAGTTAGTTTGCCCCTGTCTCGCATCTACAAGCCGAGACATACGGATCCCAGAGCCGAGAAGATAGTACACCGAATCCACAAAAAACAAGCCACGCCCCATGGACTGCAGCCGGCTCTGCGGACACAAAAGCCTAAGACAATCGGATGAAAAACCATACATATTTCTTGTCTGTCCAGTCCGGCTCAGTCATGGAAGGGGAGGGGGAAGGCACCGCTCGTTCGAAATCTAGAATTCCTAGAAGATCCAGTTTGCCATTGGCCCCCCCCCCCCCCATCTCCCTCCAAAAATTGGGGAGAAAGAAGAAAAGTCCCAGTCTTCCACATAACTTTGTCAAGTGGCAACCCGCCCAAATCCCACAAGTGATCTATCGGTGGACCAAGGGGCAGAACCCGGAAAAAGAGGCAACAAACCGCAGCGTCTCGAAGGAGGGCTCGAGGGGGGGGGGGCGCTCGTGCAAACCGGACGGAGACAGGAGAGGAACGTCGGGGAGTCGGCGACTACGGCGAGCGCGAGAAGCCCCCGTTCGTTCGTTGTTCGAGACCGCCGCGGTTTTGGGGGTTTTTTGTTTTTGTTTTTTTGGCCTCTGTCCTCAACTCCACATGTCGAGAGAAAGCCCAGGTCTGACCTGGTCCCTCCGTGGCGGCGGCCGCCGCCGCCGCCCAGCACGCGATATCTGCGGGCTACGGCACTTCTCATGGACTCGCCTCTAGAACATCTAGAAACGCCGATCGAGCCTCCAGTACCCTCTCGCTCACTTCAAAGCATGCCCCACCTCGTACGGATCCAGGGGAAGAGGCCGGACAGCGGCCGAAGGACAGGCAGACAAAAAGTCTTTCGTAAGTAAAAGCTGGCTGGCAGGCAGGTAGACAGGCAGACAGGCGGCCAGCGTCATCAGAAAAAGAATCGAGCGGCTGGCAAGCAAGCAAAAACAGGCTGAGCGCACGCGCAGCCACAACCGCGGCGGCCCGCGACATGTCAACGTCTTGAGATCGGCCAAGCGGTGTCCCTCGACGGGATCACCAACGTGCATGCACGTAGGTACATCGGTAGGTATGTGTGTGTGAGGTGCGCTCGCTGGCTCGTCCGCTCACCTACCGCCTCGCGTCCGGATTTGGAAAAAGCTGTTTCGACGTCTGTTCCACGAGTCCTTGCAAAAAGGCCCCTCTCCCCTTCCCCTCCCTCCAGAATCCACCCTCTACTAGGGCGGCGCCCCCGTCCTCCTTCTCTCAGCTTGCCTTACTTACTCCTTTTTATCATGCGACGGAATAGGGGTTCAGTTTCGGCTAGTACGATGTACAATTCATAGTCATGCCTTTTCTGCATTCCGTCAACAAATGGTGAAGAGCGGTTGTACGTGGCAGTTAGTTGCCAGGTCATAGTCCCGCGTACGTCAGACTTCCAGGGACTGTTCGAAACAGTTGTGTGCCGCGATTACAACACAGCAGCGCGTCTCGGGGGGAGGGGGTTTTCACAGTTCCCAGGCGGACCATCTTGTTCGGGCGGACGGATGATGCCAGTGCCTGGAAACGACGCACTGTATCCAGTGACTCGCGAGCCAGCGTGGGCCAAGGTATGGTGACCAAATCTCACATGCGGGCATCGCGATCAGAGCTCATCTCCCAGAGCTCAATGATACTCACTGCTGCCCGTTTCCTAGTCCAATATCCCCCCAAAATGCCTCCCTCCCGGGGGTGAGAGCGGGGGTTTCGCCCAGGATGCTGCCCGGGCTGTCGCCGCGCATGGACGTGTGTTGCAGACGGGGAATGTTACCGTCTTGCCAACGATAAGAAGACGCGGAAACGGGGGGCCAAGACGAGTTGCTGAAGTCCTTTCGAGTCTCCGTTGCCAACTCGGGGGCGCATGGCTGGTTACATGCAAGTGTTGATCAGCCTCGACTAGAGTCGGAGGCTCTGGAGCCTAGAACGGAAATACCGGCACCCTCTGACGTCAACTCGACTTGATGAGCTGCGGGCCTCCTCCCCTTCCATTCTCTCCTGCGATGGTTGAGTCGCCGACAGTTGCCAGTAACGCAACGGGCTCCCGGTATCAATGCATCGTACGAGCATGCGAACATGCCATGTACTGTAGTACTATACATGGATCCGTACGATTGTATATCGTAGTTTACATGGCGACTGCGGCTGCGGTTGCTGCTGCTGCTGCCGCAGCCGCAGCCGCCGCTGTTGCAGTGCCTTGCTGACGCCTCGGTCTCGTGTAACCGTATCAAAGCCCGCAATCCCCGGCGTCGGCAGGGATCCACCCGGAAGAGGGCCGCATCTTCGATTGTGATACACACCGGCCGTGGGAAGCCCGGGATTGAGGCTCCTTCAGGAGGAGCCAAGTTTGGACTGGCAGATTGGGCCCGATGCTGGCGAGATGAACTGGGCAAAAGCTCCATGATCGGCATCCGCCCGAGATGTAATATCGAAAGCAGGTTGGAATCCAGTCGGTCCCCTTGACTCGGTAACTGTCGTCATGGCAGGGCTCGACTGAATCGTGGACGCTGTTGCCAGATTGCACATCCCGGACGTGAGGCGACCTTCAAACCGCAGGATCGGAGATGTAGCCTACACTACTTACCACCAACCCGGCTGCCAGCTTGATACCCCCCCTATATTGCAGGACCGTCCATCATCGACGTTATTGGCGGCTGGCTCCACCTTGCCTGCCGAGATGAAGTGACACATCGCTGGCTCAACCTAGCCGGGTTGGTGCTCTGTCTGCACTACGGGCTTTGCAAAGCCTTCCCTTCACATCCCGGCGGCCAGTGATGGCCAGTAGCGCAGAGCCACGAAATGAAACGAGCAAGGCTGGAGCTAGAGACAAATATTGGCCCGAACAACAGATCAGACGAGCTGCATTCCCGACGCTTCACGCGCCAGGTGCCTTAAAAACAGGAGCACATCCTTCTCTCCCCCCCCCCCCCACTTCGACCCGGCAGAAGCCCTGCTTTGGGGCATTCCGGTGCGGGGCATACTGACCAGAGCAGATTCGACTGAAGAAGGCATTTCCGTGTGCCATACGACAGACAGCCCTACCTCAGCTCAGGGACTCAGCTAGTGCAATATGCCGTGTTTGACACCGAGAGAGGAGGCTGTGACCACCCAGCGCCGTGTGTGTGTGTGAGTGAGTGTGCGGTTCCGAAGCGTGCACAACACTTGTGTGTGCCACTCACTGTTCTTGGTTGGAGATTTTTCCAGAAGGACTCGCCTCGCCTGTCTTTTTTCCAGCGGGCGGTGGCGGCTGGGCATGGGTTCGCATACCGCTTCCACGTGGATGATTGCGGGATTGCTGTTCCAAGTGGAGATTTTATGCCTCCTCGTCCTTTCACAGTTAGTAGCTATGTACAGCACGAATATGTAGTCCGTCGTCCATCCTGACAGCGAAAACCAGTGAAATGCTGCGGGAACAGCAGCGGCTTCCGTGCGTGTTCGTTTCGTTGCACTAGGATAGTAACGTAGCGGCGGCCGCCGCGGCGTCTTTCTCGGAACAAAACGACAGGTTGACACAATTCTGGACAAGTCCTGTCACCGTTGCGTTAGGTCGTGCGCAGTTCCGTGAACGAGCGATTCCATGCCAGCTAAGCCGAGAGAGCATTGTTCGTTCTGTAGCGCCGTCGGGCCCTCCCCTTTAGGCCTTGCAATCTCGGAGATAATTCGACTTGTCGATTCGAGAGTGGTCGGGCAGCCCCCATCGTGCTACCATGACCATGCCGCATCTTGCAGGCAGAGACCTTGCTCTGGTGGAGCGATCCAAGGGGCGCCACTATGCCGTCAAACCTGCGGGCTGCTCTCGTGAGGGGTACTGGGAGCAAGAAACGCTCCCCCCCCACGTCAAGGCCTGACTAGCGAACCAAGACTCCCGGCCGGCACTTTGCTTGTGGTGTACGTATCCGTACATGGTATGTGTACTTCTTCCGCTTGGCGGAATTCGCAGACATGGGCCTTACCGCTTCTGACGCGCCCATCGGATACGAGCGAGTCAGAATCAGATAGTGCGTGCTAGTCTCGTGACGGAGGACTTATCAAGCAAATTTACGGCTGGCTAAGAAGACCACCCCCCCTCACATCTTGACAATGATGGAAACATAATGCGTCGGTTTGACTGCCCAAAGTTCCAACAACACGGCCCGTTGACGTAGTTGGTCTCCATGACTCGTGCGATACTACCCATGCTCGTCATCTCGCGAGACGTCCGCATCCCAGGCACTGCCAACCTCCTGCAAGTGGCGGTCAATGAAGGCATTCGCCGCCGGCGTTTGCCGTCCTCAACCCGACGAGGGTAAGGTAGAGTAGGGTGATGACATTGTTGCGCAGAATCTGCCATGTACACCATAAGGTAACGCCGCTCCGGGCTTGGGCTGCGTAGCTTAGCGCCAGTTTTTGTATTGCCGACTTGCACGTGTACTAAACTAGTTGACGTATACGTATTCGTACGTGGTTTACCCACTCGACGTTGACGGTGGAGTCATGGGGAACCGCAAAACAGCCTCAATAAGTGCTGAGGTCTGAAGCCACGCGGGAGACCAGCCGGATGCTCCACCGGCAGAGGGCGCTTGCTGTTGGGGGTGGAGGCTCCATGAAGAAGCAGCTTGAGATCTGGCTGCTGTCGAATCTCCCACTCCAAGACGGCTTCCTTTGGGGGCACCAAATGGACTAGGCTGCCAGAACCACATGCCCCGCAAAGAAGGCTGGACGGCCGCTGCCATATGCCATCCACAAGCCGTGAAGCAACAGCAGAGGCGGAGAAGTAGCAACGGGGGGAGGGGCGCGCTTCTCGTGGTGGTGTTGGTGTTGGTAGTGGTGGTGTAATGACTACCAAAGACCAGCTGCCTCCATGCAAACGATTATTAACTGCGTGTCAGTCCGCATTTGCGAGCTCACTTCAATCAGCAGATCAACATTATCAATGTCCAACGCACGGCGCCTGGACCTGCCGTTGCTGGAGAGCCTTGGCAGACAGACAGGACTTTGGCGTTTCTGACACGAATAGACGACGATGATGAATCGATCAAAGGGACGGAACCTCCATCAGACATCAGCACTGACGCGAATCCCTGCAGGGATCGCCAGCCACAACAGAGCATCGGTTTTCCCCTCCAAGCATCCCCCCCCGACCCGTCTTCCAGGGATCTGCTCCAAGTAGGAGGTGCTGCGGGTTTCGTTTTCGCTCGTCCTTCGCGAAGCGGTTATCAGCTGATGACACGCAATTTGCCCATCGCAATGTATTCGCAACGTTACCAGAGTTGTAGCGGCTGGGATATCGGCTTTATTCCGGAGCATTACCGTCCTCGCACAGGCAGCAGCGCTCCTTTTTGCACCTCTCGATGCCGTTCTTGTTCCGTCTCATCAGAGAGAGAGAGAGAGAGAGAGAGAGAGAGAGCCCAGGTATGTTCCGTAGTAGTGGCGCCCATTGTTTGGGGGCGATGACTTCAGCGTGGGACCCGTCGCAACTCGGTATCGTGACACAAGGTTAGCGGACATGAGTTCCCTATTTGATCGAGCTAGACCGCAAATGGCCCTCTGTTTGTCATCTCTCTCGGCCGATTGAGGGAGGTCGTCAAGCTTTGGTCGCCAAAAGCTAACAGAACGGAAGAGGCGCTTGTCGGAGTGGTCGTGTCTGCGGACGCGAGGTTTTCACAGGGCCATCGCAAAGTCTGGCACAGCCCACGCGTGTGATATCCCTAGGTACCAAGTTTCGCCAGAACAACAGGCGCGGTACAGAGGTACATCCGCGTGATGGCGGTGTCGGAGGCAAGCCGCCTGGAGGTGTTTGTGTGAACTGTCGGATATCTCTCCGCCCTCTGCTCTGCTGCACACCCCCGCCTCCCCCGAGCCAAGCCAAGTCAAGCCAAGCCATTTGCTAGTAAATACGTACTGTACTGTGTGTGCTCTGCGTCCGACTTGAACCTTGATGCCGGAACCAGGCCAAAGCACCACCACGGGGGCTTCGAGTTCTCCTGGTCAGGCATGTCTCTTGGTCGGAGCAAGTTCGGACAAAAAATTCTGCACCCTCCCCATGGCCCATGATGCAAATGTGGCGTGAGCAAACCGTCACTGGGGATTTGGTCCGCGACAGAGTTTTTCGAGTACCGTAGAGCATCAGAGACTCGCATTGCCACCATCTGATGTTCAGGCTTCGACGTCGTGTTCTTTGGTGATGGAATCTTTTTTTATTTTATTTGAAATATGGCCAAAGCTCCCGGATCTTGTGCTTCTAGAAGAGAATAATGGGGAACCAAAATACCGGCTAGAAGGGTTGAATGGGGCCGTGGACCCTCCTCTCGCTCCAGCGTCATCCTAAAACTACCAAGCCGCCCGTCCGTTGCGTCCCACGTCGTCCTTCGCCTTCAGAAAACTGCGGCCAACAACGCCACTGGGCCAGGAAGGGGTGGGTGGAGGGAGAGAGAGCTGCTGCTGCTGCTGTCAAGGAGTAAGCTATGCCGAAAGAGCCGGGATAGTCTGCATGCTGGCGGGAATGTCGCTACTTTTCGCGCTGCAACCTCACATCCAAAAACGGCCACCAGCTCAGCGCAGGAAGGAAGGACTGCCAGCAACCCCCTTGAACCATGTATGTATATCGTAGCGCTAATCCGATGATGGGCGTCGCGTCCTTCGGTGCTCATTGTTCACCTTGACGGCCCCGTGATGTCGTTTTGATAAAACATCCTGGTCGTTGGACTAGGAATCTGAAGTCCAAGTGAAATCCAGATAAAGGGTTGGTTGGTCCTGCAATTGCTTGGATTTCCTCGTATCCCTGCAGCCAATGGTGTCGGTGGTTGGAGTGGCTGGGGGTGCTTGCGCGGTGCACAGTGTGTATGTATGTATGTGCGTGTGCGTGCGAGCGCGCATGTTCGGATACCCAGCGGTTAGTGAAAAAAAGGAAACATCGATACCTTTCAGGGGGGGACAGTTCCGCCGTATGCGACCGTTGTTGAGTCAGGCTGCGGATTGCCGAACGATTCCAGAGAAGGAGAAGAAAAAGCGCTGAAATCGGTCCTCGTTGCGATGTTGCTTGCTTAACCACGGCGTCAGTCCAGGGTCCTACTCTTCTGACATATTACTACGTATGTAGTTCGGCATAAAGGTAGTTCGTGGCCATGGCTCAAATGGGTCCGGTGAGATCGATCTCAGTGCCCCATTATCCGTCATCTGAGATGGCCCCGTCCCGTTGCAAAGGAGAAAGGAAAAAAAGAAGGATGCCAAAGCTGCCCCATTGGACGGTGGGCACGGGTAGAGATGGGTCGCGAGGCTCTGTGGTTCTTCTCGGGTCGAGGTCCCAAAGCTAAAGAAACGTCCAAGTTTGACCACCACACTCGTCGAATCAGTCTTGAGCCGACAACCGCAGCAGACCTGTTCCGAATAGCATTTTCCTCGATGACGGCGTCGTCTGTGCAACAACAACACCAACCATCTTCTCGACTTCGTTAGTGTTGCCGTCAGCAACTAGCAACGGTCGTTCGGGAATGCGCCATTGTTTCCGGATAGCGAAGCGGTGACTCGGCCAAAGTCCGACGTTTCTGCGCATCGTATTAGAGAAAGGGATGTTTTGGGGCCGTTTCGCTTGACTCGTGGGTCCTGCACAACATCCCGTCAACATCCGTCACAAATGGTGACCGGTATGCGTGGGCGGCAATGCTCCAGATACGTACCTTAGACTTTCGGTGGCGGCAAATGCTTCCCCTCTGGTCTACCAAGAAAGCCATTAGAAGGTTCACGTAAGGCAGTACGAGCCGTAGATTGGCAGAACTGATGAAGGTATGCCGTGCCGTGTAGGTGGTGCACACAGGTACGCTTGCCTGCCTACCGTCTGCCATGTCCAGCGACATGGAACCGTGGTTTGCATTTTTAGTCCCAAAACCACAGGCGTGCCGAGGGCAACGGCCGGCACGCCTTGACACGATGTCTTTTGATCATTCGCAATGCGGAGCGTTGCCGCCAATGGGCGCTCCAATCGTCGACAAGCGCACACCACCTTTCCCGCCATCCTTGGGACAGCGCCAAGGAATACAAGCAAGGTATACCCAGCCTCCTTTGGTCCGGAACCGTCCAACCACCCGGCTTCTGGATATTCTGCAGAACTTTTGAACTTGTGCAGTTGTGTTGGGGAACGAAGGATTACCTTGTTCAGCGATATGGCTGCTGTTGTTGCCGGACCATTGTGTAATTTCCAACTGCATGGCATGATGGCTCGAAACAGTAGTCTGGGATGAGTCGTGGCGATACCTATATGAAAGTAAAGTGCCTGCGTGACCCAAACGGACGCACGCCAAAAACGTCCCTCATGTGAGATGGGGGGGAATGAAGAAAAAAGGTTGACGGTCATACCGAACCAATACATACCTACCTACTTACAAGTTACCACCCATGGCGGGTAGTACTTTGGAAGGCCGAGTACCTCTGAGGAATCTCTTGAGCATCGAACCAGGCGTGTGATTGATCAAACGTTTCTAGCCACAGACCCCAACCATGGCCGATATTTGGTGTAGACTCATTCCAATACATGTCAGAATCAGGGAAGAATGTCCGCGATTGCGCCTGCTTCTAAGTGCCGTAGCAAATCAGATTGCATCGTGTTGCATTTGGAACTGGTCCATCAGACGCCGTTTTCTCTACAACCATGCAACGGCGATAGGTGATTTGCTGCGTCCTGTTGTTGGATGGCAGGAAGTTCATCGGCACTGCTTAGCACATCTTCTTCAAAGCAAAAAGAGAGAAACACCATCGGCACTCGGCCCCGTGGTACCCGCTTTCCGCTGGTTGTATGTAGACGTGATGATGAACCTACACTAGTATTAGTGCACAAACAACGGCGTGATGTTGGCTGGTCAAGGCTGGTCAAGGCTGCATCGACCCATATGTGGAGCAGCCCCGTCCCGAGCATGTCCTTGCGCCTGCCGGCGACCGGATCAATATTGGCCTTAACTCGACCTTTCAAAGCGATGAGTGCCTTCTTTCTTCCTCGTGAAGGCGACTGCTACAGTGGCGGGACGCCGCCAGGCAAGTCGACCATGGCCGGCATATTGCCAGAGGCTCAGAGAACTCAGATGGAGGCAGATTTGTGCGCTGTTTTACTGTGCCGGGCATGCAGCCACATCCCTGACAGGTGTTTTGTTCTGCAGCAGATAGCAGACGCCAAGACCAGTTCCCGAGCCAGAGGAGGATGTATGGGTGTCAGGGTGCCGCCCATTACGCCGTACGAAGTACCTACACCATCCCACGCCTAGCGAGCGAGCGAGCGTGTGTATGTTCCTTGGTGCATCCCAGGAGCAGGGGCTGATCCTCGCAAGGTGCAGTGCAGCTGGCGGGTACCTCGGATCTCGAGGCAGCGGGCAGGACAGTGGGCAGCATCGTGCCCTACCCTGCCCTACCCTGTTGCGTTCAGGTACCCATACATTGGGCATGCCGTGGGCATAACGCAGAGTAACGATACGACATTGATTTGCATGTCGCGGTCGTGAGGCTTGCAAGGTTGGCCGCGGTCTCATCACTTTTGGCAGAGCCAGCCAGGGTCGACGAGCGTGCCAGGGTTGATGAGCACGTTGCCTGATTCGAGGGCGTCCTTGGCACAGAACCGTTACAGGCGTTCCGTAGCCAGATAGCCTGCACTGTAGCGCGTGTGTGTGTGCAGCGAGCGCACCACGATGAGAGGTCGATCTCAGTACTGAGCGCTTGTGCTTGGTGTCTTGTCGTGCGCGTCTTGTCATGGATGGACCAGGGTGTCAGGGTCGACAACGATGTGAACCGCTAGTTTCTGTAAAAGGGGTGCTTGCCCATGGCAGGGAAAGCAGGGATTGACGTAATGGTGAGCGTTTTCCCGACGCATCTTGGCTGCGGAAGAGGCCGCAACAAGACGATTGGATTCGATTCAACCGCGTGTATCGTGTGTCGTGGGTGTGTCAAAGTGCATGTAGTATGTCCGGAAAGGGACATAGCGTGTGCGCGTGTGTAGAGCAGCATCCAAGGACAGCGAAAACCAGAGATTGGGTAGTCCGGCGGCACCGAGTGATGACAAAATGCCGCGATGAGTGCGTTGCGTGATGCTTGATGGTGGCGGCGGTGGTGGTGGCGGTGACGCCGTACGTGAGAGAAAAGGAAGAGAGCGCGGCACGATTGTATGTACGATGCCAGACGCGCCGCTGGCATCAAATCGACATGTATTAAGGGTTCATCACATCTGCTGGCGCGTGCTTGTCTGCAGGTGGGATCCAATCCACCCACGCACGTATCCTCCCTCACCCTGAAGAAACGGGATTTGGGGGTTCGTTTGGGGGGATGGGGGGAGCGAGATGGTGTCTAGCGGATGGATAGGTACCTCCCACGTTGAACGCCATTTAAAAAAAATGGATTGGGGGAAGGGACCGCCAGCAGGCGGGAAGCGGGAAGCACCAGGACCACATCCGCGGGAGCGCACGACTGCTGCAGGCTGCGGCACGTCCTGTCCTCGAGGCACTGGGCGACACCTCCCAACGTGGCAGTTTGGGAGCCACAGCGGGCAGACAAGACAGACAGACAGCTTGTGTGGATGCTCACAGCTGAGCTGACAGCTACGGGGTCCAGAGGGGTTAGGGGGGGGCGCGAACGTCGTCCTGAACACCGGGATGATGGAAGGTGTGGTGGATGCTTCTGCAGCCTCTGCAGCTTCGGGCCAAAGGCGTACGAGAGTAGGATCCTGTTCGAGGAAAGACGACCAGGAGGGGACCAAAGGGAGAGGGGAAAAAAGGGGGGGGGGGCCATGGAAGAGTTGGAAGAAGCGGAAGAAGGGAACAAAACTGGGACGGATTCGAGGGACTCGAGCTCGAGCCTCCGACCAGGGACTACTACTCTTGAGACTTCCCCGTCGACAGGGAGTTGACTGCAATTACCTAAACCACCTATCCGTACCTGCTGTACACACGTACGAAGTACTTTGCAAGCACAAAGATGGGCGGACCTGACAGAGGTGCAGAAGTAGGTTTTATTCCCTACCTAGGTAGGAGCACCTGCCTACTTGCCAACCTACCTACCTACCTACCTACGCGATACTATACGACACAGTGGTGCAGGTGCGACAAGTTCTCTTGCTCGAATGCGGTTTCGATTTCAGGAAGGCGTGCGATTGCGATTGCGGAGTTCTTTCCGTCCCCCGTACGTGCGTGTGCGTGTGCGTGTACGTGTACACACGTACATCGTACATCGTATCTAGCCTGTACCTACCTACGAATAGGTAACAGCAACGAGCGCGGAAGACAAGACAGGCGTGCGTGGCAGACAAACAGGGCCGGGCGCACAAATGTTGAGCAAGGAACGAGGCGTGCAGGTAAGGCAAGGCAAGGAAGGTACAATTACGATGTACCTACAGTACAAACATAGCATGGCATGGCGTGGCATGGATGGCAGCAACGTGCAAGGAAGGCGGGAATTACTACCCATCTAACACTGTCTGGTAGGTAATCACGTATGTAAACTACCTAGGAACACGTCCGGCAAGGACGAATGCAGGAAAGCGCCGCCATGACGCCGACGCCTTGGAATTTGACTTCCTGTGCTGGCCTGTGGGAATCCAACTGGCTGGTAGGCCATTGCAACAAAGGTAAAACGTCCTGCCCTTATATTTTTCTTGAGTTCCTGGAAACTGTACGTCGAGGAGAAGGGCGTCGACAGGCACCACAAGAGCAGAGTAGAGTAGAGCGGGGTCCCCTGAGAGTTATGACTACCCGACCATGATGTAGCTATGTGTGGGAGAATGGCACTCTTACGGTCAAGGCAGGCAGACAGACGGTGAGACAGCGACTCGATTGGATTTCCACGATTCGGTGCACGATACCATCCATGTCTGCAGAGACGGTGAGGTGGACAGAGAAGAGCGAGCAAAAGAACCACCGCGTCCAAGCATAAACAATACCGCATGGCATAGCCCTGCTGATCCAATGCAGACTTTGCCAAAGTCATGCCTGTTTCTCTATCTCTCTTTCTCTCTTCCCCCTCGTCCCTAGTCCAATTGCTACTATTCCTATCCCCCTATCAATATCCTACCTGTTCCGGTGCAGGGCATGGCAGGCAGTGCACGATGGTCATTGAGTTTCGAACCGAATGATCACCGTGCATGGTAACTACTCAAAAGTTGTTCGCGTCACCGCCCTGTTTGGAGTTAACTACATGCATGACGGGAGCCTGTGCGAAAGCTGACAGGTTGCAGAGGTACCTTGTCCATGTCTACCTACCTACCTACTACCTCTTGAGTGGATGGATTGGTTATTAGGGACAGCTAGTTTGAGTCCCATTCTCTTGACACTCGCCTGCACAATGGACGTCGACCGAGCCAAGTTGTCATTACCTCATCTCTAGGTTAGGTATCCCATTTGCCGTTCCTGTTTTTCCCAAGCACACACCACCGTCTCTTGAGCCCTGAATCACCGCTGTCAAGGACCCTGTCCGTCCGTCTGTGGCTGCTCGGGCAGGCAGGCAGGCAGGTTTTCTTACACGTACAGTTGTCGCTCACAGTGCTCGCCCTGTGTACTGTATGTACGACCTGCGGCAGGCATTCATTCATTCGCCTTTCCCTCGACATTTTCAAGTGCCCTGGAAATCAGGAAGGCAAGGTACATGGATGGTACCTACCTACCTTCCTGTCCTGCTTGGTGCTTGTTCTTGCCTGCTGATTATTCTTCCTTTTTCTTCTTCTTTTGTGTAGAGGTGCGGCAGGCAGGCAGTACGTATTCGAGTTTTCACTTGTCCACAGTAGGAACTTCCTTTCGCTTCCATCATCTCTTCTCTTTCTCCCATTCTTCCTCCGTCTGTTTCTCGCGCCCGCGCACACACATCAAGTCCCTGTCTCACTTGTGCCCTCCCTCCCTTCTCACCCGCCTGCCAGCTTATTGCCGTTTGCCCATAGCGCTGACTCGACCGGAATTCGATCAGTGGCAGTCAATACTCGAAACAGGTGACCAAGTACCCAGCCAATCCTCTGATACTTATCACCTTAACCCCAAAGTGGATTGACCGCGGCAGGAGAGAAAAAAAAAAGGAAAAGGAACAAAAAAACGGGTCCCTTCTTCCCCCCTTCCCAAATCCACTTCTCACACCTCACCACCACCACACCACTACTACTTGTACCATCACTCACTTCTCTCTCCTGTATCCGCGCACCCCTCCCCCCTCACCCCCCATTCTTTTTGCAATCATCCGCCAATACTTTGATCTTGGGACCGCGGTGGTATCCAACTTTCTTGTTCTGGTCAGGTCTTATCCTACCTCTTACCCAAGTCTACTCGACAATACCTAAGGTATCTACTTATTTGCCTTGGCATATCGCAGTAAAAGAGGAAGAGCGCGCCGAAGAAGAAGAAGGCACTGTACAGTAGGTACTGACCTTACACCGTTCTTGCACAAAAAGAAATAACCCACCCATCCCAAATTCATCCACCCCCCGTCGTCCTTTCCTTCCTCTCTTCACCTACCGCTACCGCTACCGCTACCTACCTTACCGACCCATCCATCCATCATCCGTCAACCAGGATTCCCGACCAACGGCCAACCTCCCACACTCTCTCCGAAAAAAGGCCCTTCCCTTCATAAAGACCTCGCTGTCTCCACTCCTCCTAGAAGGGGGCGACGTCCAAACCCACTTCTTCCCTTTTTTTCCCTCTCCTCTCCACCTCTTTGGACGGAGTGACCACTGCTCAACGGTTCCTGCTCTACACACCCTCGGCATCCACCCCGGCAAGACCACTTTTTTTCTTCCTTCCCACCCTCTGACCCCTCTCGGCGCCGCCAGGTACCTGACAGGCTTTTTTTTTTCTGCCGAAGACAACGACGCGCCAGAGAAAAAAATAAAAAGGATCGAGCCCCATTTGCTCCACTCTCGACCCTCCCCAAAACCACCTCCAAACGGGATCAACTGGAGCCTCAATCCCACCACCAAAAAGTCCACCTTACAAACAACACTCTCTTCGCGTGTTGTCTTTGGGTTCGCGACTTTCCATCATCCTTCGACGGAAAGCTTATTCTGAACAATCTCTTTTTACCTGCACCTTTTCGAGTATCCCTTTTCTCGGTGTGCGCCATCATCTTCTATCGGGGTCAACGGCTTCATTGTCTCGTGTCCCACAAAATTTTCCCGCGAGGCCTTGCACGAGTCCCCCCCTCCCCGTTGTTCAGACGTAGGAACGCGTCTCGACCTTGCAACAAGCAAGCTTGCTCTGTGCGCCTTTGTCTCGACAAAAGGCCAACAGACAAATCAGCGGATAGCATGGACGCTTCCCAGTACCCTACCAACGGTATAAACACTACATCGGCCTCCTACCCGTCGCCCCCCGCCATCACGCCTCACCAACTTCAGCACACCAACTCCCCGCTGCCTCACCAGACTCTGCCGCCTTTGCAGCCGCAGACCTCCGCAGCCATGAACCAGATGTATGGCAGCAACCCTCACACGCCTCGCACTCCTGCTACTCCCAATACTCCCGGTTCGCAGAACAACATGCCTGCCTACCCTCAGCAGCAGCAACAGCAGCAGCAGCAGCAGCCGGGTCGTGGCGGTCCCTACCAGCAGATGGGCCAGTACCCTCCCCCGCCCCAGGCCTATGGCACTCAGTCCATGCTGCCCCAGACCACGATGGCTTCTTCTCACCCTCAGCCCATCGCGCCTGCCCCGGCCTCCGGTCGCGTTCCTCCCGTTCTTCGGCCCATGCCCGCTGGCGGCGTCATGCCCCAGCCCGGTATGAACTCCCCCTACGGGCCCGGCGGCGTCATGCCCGGCGGTCTTGGTGACAGCGACCAGCCCACCCACGTCGTCGGTTCTCAGGGTCGCCGTGGCATCTTGCCCAGTGCTCCTGGACGTCCTGCCGCCACGCCTGCTGGCGCCGGCAACGGCAAGAGCACTGTCATTCCGGTCAAGGACGCCGATGGCAAGTTCCCGTGCCCTCACTGCACCAAGACTTACCTCCACGCCAAGCACTTGAAGCGCCACCTTCTGCGCCGTGAGTAACCCCCCTCCCTCCGATCCGCGATTGGCGACGGCTCTTTTCGCTGACCATTGTGACCGATAGACACTGGCGACCGCCCCTACATGTGCGTGTTGTGCCGCGATACTTTCTCGCGAAGTGATATCCTTAAGCGTCACTTCCAGAAGTGCTCCATCCGCCGAGGCAACCCGACTGGTGCTAGCCACTTGTCCCACCCTCAGGCTCATGTCAAGAAGAATGCTGCTGCCCAGAAGGCGCTTGGTCAGGATGGCGGTCTCAGCCACCTCAATGGTCTTGGTAACATGCCTGCGGATGGCATGGTTCAGCCTTTTGGTATGATGCCTGTGCAGGATGGGATGAGCAATCTTGCAAACGATCAGAGTCAGTTGTCGCGCTCCAGCAGCCTGACTAGGCTTGATAATGGCAGTAACCAAGACAGACGGGATTTGACAGGATCTGTCATGGATGCTTCTGGACGAGGTGGCAACTTCGACCAGGCATACAACGGCAATGTCCCTAGCTCCATGACGCCCAATATGAATCAACAGATGCAAAACTACAATATGCCCCCGGGTCAAAATGGAATGTCCATGTATGGCGGGTCGAACTCGAACCAACAATCGGGCCTTGATTGGTCTCAAATGTTCCAGGCTGGTGCGCAACAAACCTACGCAAATCATCAATTCCCCCCTAATCTTGGACAGACGCAGATCGCAACCAAACCCGAGCCTAATACCGGCACCGAAAGAACAATAGGTCGTCCTGGCCCTCAAACCCACCCCGATTCTCTCTTCTACTCGACCTGGGGCGTGCCGCCATCGATCCAAGACCCCTTCACCCAAATCTCCAACCAGATCCTCAACTTCTTCTACCCTCCAGGTTCTCCGATAACCAACGAAAGCGCCGGCTTCAACCTATACTTTTCCGCCGATAACATACGCGACTTCTTGGAAAAGTACACCCACTTCCATGTCCATTTTCCTATTCTCCATACCCAAACGTTCCGCATAATGGATTCGTACACTGGCTTGCTGGCCGGCATGTGCTGCATGGGCGCCTGCTACTCGGATCGTGTCTCTCCAGATCACGTGCGCGATATGATGAACTTCCTCAAGGCGGCTCTGCTTCGAGACGTGCAATTTCTTGCGACGACGGCGGGCAAGCGGCAATACAGTGGTACAGTCGACGCCGGTGGCTCCAGCAGTGGTCAGCGCGACCTCGAGGAGCTTCAGGCCGTTATGCTCCTTCAAATTTTGCTGATCTGGAACAGCACTCCTGAACACCGAGAGAGTGCTCGCGAGATTTTCCCAGCAGTGGCGGAGCAGGCTCGCAGGCTTCGTCTGCTGGAGGTCTCCACCAGCATGCCCCTCTTCAGCCCGCTGCACCAGAGCAACTTTACCCCTCAGAACTTCGACGTCTCCACATTCGATTGGGGTGTGTGGGTTGAGCAAGAAAAGCGGATACGTCTCATGCACATCATCTTCCTCTGCAACTCCGCCATGGAACTCTATTTCAACGCCCGCTCTCATATTGAAAGTCTGGAAATGCAGATTCCGCTGCCATCCGATGATGCCGCGTGGGATGCACGGACGAAGAAAGATTGTGAGGATGCTCTCGGTCTTCATGGAGAGGAACTGGCACGACAAAGGAACCCCAATGGGACGCGACGCAGCAGGCAGCCCGAGATGAGTTACGCACTCCAAGCATTGCTGCACGGGTCGTATCAAATCCAGCCAGGCAGAACGAACCTGTATGGCAAGTTCATCCTGATACACGCCATTCTTTCGTTGATCCGACGCGCTCAGTTGGACGGCAGTGCTGTGACGAAGGGGTACGCGACGCCTCCCATGAGCGACTGGATGATGACCGGGGGATCGGATGCCAACGGCGCCAACAGCGGCAGAGGCACGCCAGTCGACCCTGCTCTTCAAGGCATCCCAGCCCACATTCATGACTCCTTCCGAATGGCATTGCAAAAGTTCAAGACCAACTGGGACGCTGACATGGTCAACCAATTTCCGCCTGGATCGGCAAAGAATGTGCGCAGGTACGGGTTCTCTAGGGACGGCATCCATTTCTACTGGCTTGCCAAGTACCTTCTCAAGCACACACGGACATCGGAGTTACAAATGGAGCCGGACGCGCGGTTCATTCAGGTGATGCACTTGCTCAAGTCGGTCAAGGCTTGGGTGATGTCGGACGGGGCAACACGGGGCGAGGAATTGGGATCGGTTGGAGAAATCGACAAGGATTTTGGGGTGGCAAACTTGACACTCGACATGGCACGACTTTTTAAACCTCTTCCGGAGGTGGTGGAGGATCCAGGAATACCTTCTGTTCAAACGGATATCGGCACGGCAGGGGCTGGCATGCTCTGACATTTCACATCATCAACAACAACCAAAAAAAACCAACTGCATTTGGTAGGCGTCTGTTTTGCATTTTTTCTTTTATCCTTTTCTTTTTTTTTTAACCTTGTTTTACTGTTTCCTCATGGGGTCCGTTCTCATCGACTCACAAGCTTTGTTGCGGAAAAGCATTCTCGATTCCCTACTGCATCAATGCCGGATCGACGGTGGTTAGTTCTGATATGCATCTTGTGGCGGGTGGTTTCACGCAATGATAGACAGGGGAGGCGGAGTTGGCACTGCATTAGACTGCGATCAGATAGAACCTGGGAGGCTCTCGGGTGGCACCAGCGGTGGCCCGATGAGGTTGTCACGATATCCATGGCTTTTCGCTCATAATGACTTGTTTTGGCGGTCCGTGTGGCTAGACTGGTCTGGTCTAATGGTAGATGTCTCAAAAATGGGTGGTACTCGTCCTTTGTTTTTATCGCATAACTGAAGAAGAAAAATCAAGTCTGCAGAGACGTATCAATCAATCTAGGCTCAGCTTTCGGCTCTCTATGCAAGTTACGGGGCGAACTTGGGAGATTAGACATTGCAAAATTTGACTCGATTGTAAAAGTAACTTCTGAAGGCCTGACATGACATACTCTGATGGCTTGTAACGGGCCGATTCGTTGTAAGTATGAGATACGCCTTGTGGCGTCGATCCTGTAGCTGAAAGACCATATACAGACAAGACTCTATCTGAATCGTGTCGCCTCTCGAGCATACACGACGGTGACTACGAGTCATATATGTATGCACCTGCTGGGCTGTTTTGCTACTCTTTGGACCTGTCGACGACGGTAACCTTGGGAACATATTTGTCGACGACGGCCTTCTCCTCCGGGGTCGGCCGGTACTTCTCCTCTGCCTTGTCGGAGAGATAGAGGCCGGCGGCGCCCCAGGCCAGGACCGCTACGCCGACGCCCAGGCGGGTCTTGGGGGAAAGATTCTTGTAGGCTCTGCGGTGGGGGGGTTGGTTAGGTTTATATGTGAGTGGAAAGGGGAGGAGGTATTGCTGAGTTGTTCATGCATGCGTGTGTGTGATGAGAGAGAAAGAGGCGGGCTGGCGGGCTTTGAAACTTACTTGAACATCTGGTCTCCGGGATATGAATGACTGGGTGAAATATGGTGAAGGGGCCAGGTAAGGTGGATGAACGGGGATGATGATTCAGGGCGGGATGGATGGCATCACTGGCGGCGTCACGGACATGTGAGTGAATAGCCAGCAGACGATGCTAGGGAATTGAGGCTTGAGGCTTACCTTTTGGGCGCGCGCCTTTCGATCGAAAATCGAGCGAGGTTGATGGAGTTTTACGAGGACGACGTTCCTGGGAGTGAGTTCTGGTCGTTGGAAAAGAGAACGATTGGACGAGGGTGGTGGGGGCATAGGGGGAAGATGGGGCGTGGCTTTAGCGAACAAGGAGAGAGTATCTCAACCCCCTCGTCGATCCCAACACCGAGGGCAACCCATCTATCTTCATTTTACATCACACCAGCTGGAGGCAGGTCTTGAGTATTATCTGATCCAAGTTTCTTTGTGCGCTACGCGTACCATCTTCCGAACTCGTCCAGCTTTTAAGAGTGTTTCCTGTGGGAGAACATGGCGACAAACACGCCCTGCCCGTAGAGTTGATCGAGCTCATCTTCGCCCACGGTCCCCCCGACCAACGACACGAGATCTTGGGCTTTAGTTCCAGGCCTTCGCAGAAGCCGGGTTCCCTTACCTCTTCACCACATCCCTCACGCGCTGGAGCGGACGCGGACGATGTGACGAAGCTCGAGAACCGGCCTCGGCGAGACAGGCTCCGCCGCCACCGCCGGTCCTGGACGGTGAATACACGGCGCGCGCCTGAATGAAAACCCTGACTGCCGCGCGAGATTCTTCGAGTACTGGTTCATGGACCCCGAGGACAGGGAGCCACTGGTATTCAGACAGGGCTAGGCGGGGTTCTACAAGGCGGGGGCGAGGAGGAAGGTGATGGCACGTCTCAAGGTGGTGAAGGAGGAGAAGGGGGGAATACAAAGCGGCTAGTCGATGCGGCGGCTAGATCGGAGGTACTCAGGCAGGTGAATATTTTGTTTAATGAGTGTCCATATGAGGGTGTGGTCTTGAGAGCGTTTGCGGATCCGTTCGAGCAGTGTGAGGTTGGTATAATGCTTTGGAGGCTGACGATGGTGTTGAGGAATCGTTGCTGCTCGCAGAGGTTTAAAGTTGACCGCCCGCCTGTGAAAACAACGGCCGCAGAGACAACGGAGAACGTCTCCGGTAGCATGATCGAGCTTGTGGAAGTGCTGTTGGCAAAGTTGCCGACGTGTCAAATCATTAGAGGTGAAGCAGCACTTCTATCGCCCGCTCGAAGACCGTTCGCGCAAGACGGGGCGGTTGAACCAAGTGCTTCTGAGGAACGCTACGTGGAAGCTGACGGACCTGGAGTTGGAGGGCTTCTGCACCACCCAAGAGTAACTGTCCGGGTTTGCAAGGGGCCAGCTCGCGACGTTGAAGCGGCTAACGCTAGGCGGACGGGACGTCGCCAACGTGAGGGACAAGTCCAAGGGCAGGATTTGGCTCGACATGGGGACGTGGTTCGGGTTCTTTACGGGGTTGAGGGGCAGGCTGGGAGCGGGCGAGGCTGGCCATGTGCTGGAGAAGATCCATCTCGAGGGGGTGATTTCGGCAGGCTGACGGAGTCAAAGTCGATGGCGAGGACAAGGGGCTGGCTGGTCGAGAAGTATGATTTGTATTCGATGACCAACGACAATTGGGCGCTTTTGGAGACGCCTCTCTTTCTTTCCAACAACTTACGAGCAGCTAAAGAAGACATACCATCTCGCCTCGCTGCAACAACCGAGTCATATGCTACCGCCTCTAAACCATGCGGCTGGCTCCTAGTTGCCAGTTCTCGACTCCTCGTCTTCGTCAGATGCGTCCAGAATCTTGTGGAAAAACGAAACGTCGTGCAACTCCCCGATGGCACTTTTAGCATAGTTCGGACAGACACCCCATTCCGTATACCCAAGTCTCAGGTAGAAAGCACGCGCCGGACTCTCCGTCATGGTGTCTAGCAATAGCAATGTTTTGCCGAGCATCTCCGACGCGAATCTCTCTGCCGTAGCCATGAGCATCCTACCCAGCCCACGGCCTCTCTCTTCTGCGGCAACCAGCAGCTTCCTGACCTCGGCCTTGTGCGCGTGCGTCTCTTTTGTTTGAGTGGCCAGTTGGAAGGTCCCGATGACCTCGGAGTCTGGCCGCGACGCACGAGCGGCGACGAACAGCGTGGTTGTGTGTTCCGACCCGAACAGTTGGTCTGATAGTGATTCCCAATATGCCGTTGCTTTGGCCGCGGAGAGCGGTGCCCGAAAGCCGAGAGAGGACGAGGCCGGATCGATATTGACGCATGACTGGAGGAGTCGGCATAGGCCGGGAACCCATTGTTCAAGGTCTCTTTCGCTTTTTACGTGAAGAATGGAGAAGCTTTCGGAGCTGTCTTTATGCGTCATTCCAGACATATCGTTGTATATGAAGCGGCATAATAGTTTGTTGACGGTGTAGTACACCGGAGGGGGAGTCGTCTAGATAAGCAGAGGCCACATATAGAATGCCTCGTTCTTATCTTTGAATGGGCGGGTGAGTCATAATCAGACGTCTATCGTCTGAGTCAATTTCTCGAGCATTTGCAACCCACTTACCCCATCGATGGTAGTCACACATGTCACAACAAGGTAGTATGCGACGAACATTAGTTCACAGATACTCCCAAAACAGAGCAACGCCATTTTGGAAGCATCATGTTATTTGTTCTAGGCATGAGCAAATCATGGGGCGCTCTCCTACGACGAACTTTGGTTGAAATCATGTAGTTACCTATCTTGGGTTCTCTGAGGGAGCCGATAGATATAAATGGCAACTTCCGCTTGCATGGGTAGGGGGGGATGGGGAACTTTTTGTGACTTATCTGGGCGGCATAGCGTTCGGAAGGTACGGTCTTGGGGACGGCGACGTGGGCTATCCCGGGCTCACAGGGGACTGCTCAGCGAGGTTCGAGCGCGCTGTCGATATACATTCATTGTACTGCTTCGACATACAAGGTGGCTGGAACATCGATGCGTACCACGGCGTCCCATTCCCAAGCATCATTGTGATGTTGTCCGAGACTGTCTAGTTATGACTATAGGGCTTGTGAATGGTCCATAGAGACGGGAGAGGTTGACTCTTTTAGTAAGCTCGTCCTGCCGATGCCGAACTACTGGACCGGATATTCGGAAGGTGCTGAAATCCTAGTTGAGCGCTGCACTTGGTGAGCCGGAGGCACGTTCGAGTGGACGTTATGCATAAGAGAGAGAAAGCCACGTATCAGCCACACGGGATTTCGCGTTGCCACACATCGTGGCAGCCAAGTGGCTGGAGCTCTACATGTCCGATCCAGACCCACATAGCCGGTGGCTTGTTCTCCCGCAGCCGTCACAAACGCGCGTCTGATTGGCCGGATGCTCGCCCAATTTTCTGACCAGGCGAAATAGTTGGAGCTCTCAAAAAGGGATTCATGATCCTTACCAGCAGTCTCGTTGACCCCAATTGCCAGAGATGGCGAACCCTAATGCGATGCGGCCATCGATAGGCCGCGTACTGCGGCTCCAAGAGACCCGGAATTGGTTGCCCACGACACCGACAACGGCGGCGCAGCCCCGAGCCGCAGCGGCGTGCTTCTCGACTTCGGCTGCGCACTCGGTGCGTAAGACTCGCGACAACAACCGTCTGCGAGGCGTCAGTACCATGAAGAGGACCGGTCCCCGTGAACCGCTCTCCGTCTCCTGGGAGACGCTCCCCAAACCGGCGAACTACAAGCCCGAGGTTGCGGTGGACCCGAACCACGGGCTCTGGGGCTTTTTCTACGGCAGGAACAAGCTTATGCAGACGCCTAAGGAGGACCAGTCCCACGGCCGCGCGTGGACGGTGGAGGAGCTGCGGAAGAAGAGCTGGGAAGACCTCCACACGCTGTGGTATGTCTGTCTGAAGGAGAGGAACCGCATCTCGACGACGAGTCGCGAGCGTGAGAGACGCAAGCTTGGATTCGGCGCCTACGAGGCTAACGAGAGGGACGAGACGGTTTGTGATTGACCCCCGCGACGCCGACAGAGAGATGAACGCTGACAGGTACGGGTGCAGGTTGTCACGACGATGAAGGCGATCAAGCACGTCTTGACCGAGCGCTTTTACGTCTGGGAGGATGCGCGCAAGCTGGCGGAGGAAGACCCCGAGGTCGACCTCTCAGGCGAGGGAGAGGCGTACACGCCCCTGTCGGCGTACGAGGAGGATCTGACGAGCAACAAGTATCTGGCCGAGGAAGCTGAGGCGGCTGCTGCTGTCGAGTCACCAGTCGTCGAGGAGTCCCCGGCTGAGCCCGAGGCTGAGAAGAAGGAGGCCGAACCGGCGCAAAGCAAACCCGTCGAACTGCCGAAACCGAAGTTTTGAGCGGCCCGATTAGCTGTAGCCTCCCCGTCCGGTATGAGGGCCGACGACGGGAGAGCCCATGTATCATTGTATCCAGACATGTATAGACCCTTGTACGATACGAATACTTTGTGCCAGGCATATCGTCCAAAACGCCGACTAAAAATGATTGCCTTCCCACGCTGCAGAGCGCACACCCGCTGTTGATGTGCGAACTCGTGGCTGAAGCGAGCGTGGCACAGCATACGACATAACTGATGCCTATTTTTTTTAATAGATCCTCCAGCCTTCGTACACGGGAGCAGCAAATCAGTGGGTATTTGCATAATCCCGAGAAGGACTAGTATGTATCCGTACCCTGAGTAATGGATGAATTGAGACTTGTGTTTGCATCACTGTTACAGAACCGGAACGGGGAAGGGCGGGAGCTGGGTCCTGGTAGCAGGGACAGGCCCAATCACACCGCCGAATAGGTACAGCAGCGAGCCAGAAACACACAAAAAGGGTCGAGGTACCTACCTACTTGGACCTGCCTGCCCTTTACTAAGTAAGGTACCTACACACTACGGCCGTAGGTACCTCAAGCGGCCTCGGTTGGTCCATGACTTACCTGTACTTCTCTGTTGGCGGTGAGCAGGCGGGGAGCGGACCTCTTGCATGGGCCGCTGGTAACGCACTGGAGCCAGACAGGCCCAGGCGAGCGCAGGCACTGGTTCCCTAATGACACACTCGACGCTGAACCCCTCCAAAACCGCTGGGCGACCCAGGCAGGTAGGTAATTGCAGTAATCTACGGATACCTAGGTAGCAAATCTCACGGCATAGCAGGTGGCCCTCGCCTCCCCCCCCCCACTCGATCCTCCTTTTGCTGCATTTCCGGTCCCATGTCTGCCCCTACGCCGCCCGCAACGCCGCAACGAACATAACATACTTTTCTCCCCGTTCCCATTTCCACCTTCCCCCTTCCTCTGCCAAACCAACCCCCGATCCGCCTCTTTAAATACAACAACCACCACTCCTCTCTTGCCGCAACCATGGATGAGATTGCAAAGGAATACGATGTTATCGTGCTGGGCACAGGTACGTGACGTTGCGCTCGTCCTCCTTCATTGCCCCGCATCGTCGTTCGTCGGCGTGTGGGGTCCCCTCCCCCCCCCCCCCCCATCCCCTCCCGACTGATCGGAGGAGCTTCCTGGCTAACTGAACGTCTCACTATCTGCTGCATCTAGGTCTGACCGAGTGTATTCTCTCTGGGTGAGCAAGCTTCCGGCGTCGTTTTTCGAGTTGTCTGCGGAATGCTAACAGTCCTCCCCCTCGTTCAGTGTCCTCAGTGTGAAGGGCAAGAAGGTCCTCCACATTGACCGCAATGACCACTACGGAGGGTAAGTTTCGACCGCCATGGCCAGCACTTGCCTTTCTCTCTCCTCCCCCTCCTTCTCCTCCCAAGCAAGCCCAAGCTAATATCCGGCAGTGAGGCAGCTTCCGTGAACCTTGAGACGGTAAATACACCCGACATCTCTGCCTGTCCCTTGGCCCGAGTTCTGATCATGTACATTCGCAGCTCTTCAAGAAGTATGGCAACTACGCAGAGGGCGAGGAGCCCTGGACAAAGTACGGCCGTCTGAATGACTGGAACATCGATCTCGTTCCCAAGTTCCTCATGTCTGCTGGCGAGCTGACCAACATCCTCGTCTCAACCGACGTCACACGATACCTCGAGTTCAAGCAGGTTGCCGGCAGCTACGTCCAGCAGGGTCAGGGCTCCAAGGCCACCGTCGCCAAGGTTCCCTCCGATGCCGGCGAAGCCCTGCGGTCGCCCTTGATGGGCATCTTCGAGAAGCGCCGCATGAAGAGCTTCATCGAGTGGATCGGCACTTTCGACATCAAGGACCCTGCCACGCACAAGGGTGAGTACAGCTAACCTCTTCGGGGCTTCCGAGCACCCCCCCTCCCTCCCTTCAAACCCGCGGACAGTGGCTTACATGCGCAAGGCCTCGACATCAGCAAGGTCACTATGAAGGAGGTCTACGACAAGTTCGGCCTCGAGGCTGGCACTCGCGACTTCATCGGCCACGCCATGGCCCTCTTCACCACCGATGACTACCTCACCAAGGCCGGTGCCGCCCCGGAGGCCATCGAGCGCATCCGCCTGTACGGCACCTCGGTTGCCCGTTACGGCAAGTCTCCTTACATCTACCCTCTGTACGGTCTCGGCGAGCTTCCCCAGGGTTTCGCCCGTCTGTCGGCCATCTACGGAGGTACCTACATGCTCAACACCAACGTCGACGAGGTGCAGTACGAGGGCGGCAAGGCTGTTGGCATCAAGGCCACTATGACCGGCGTCGAGGAGATGAAGTTCGAGACCAAGGCCAAGATGATCCTCGGCGACCCCAGCTACTTCCCTGGCAAGGTCAAGGTTGTCGGACAGGTCCTGCGTGCCATTTGCATTCTGAAGCACCCCCTGGCCGGCACCAACGATGCAGACTCTTCCCAGCTCATTATCCCCCAATCCCAGATTGGCCGCAAGAACGGTACGTTTGAGTGAATGGGACAAGATACTTGAATCAAACAGCTGACCACGGGTAGATATCTACATCGCCTGCGTCTCATCGGCACACAATGTCTGCCCCAAGGGCTACTGGATCGCTATCGTCTCGACCATTGCCGAGAGCAACGCCAACCACCACCTCGAGCTTCAGCCCGGTCTGGAGCGCCTCGGCCAGATCGAGGAGCAGTTCATGGTAAGCGAGATTGCCGAATGAGGTTGCGTGTATGATGGACACGGCACTAACGGTTTGACTTAGGGTGCTCCTATCCCCATTTACGAGCCCACGGACGACGGCACTGGCGACAACGTTTTTGTCTCCAAGAGCTACGACGCCAGCAGTCACTTTGAGAGCACAACCGACGACGTCAAGGACATCTACCGCCGCGCCACCGGCGAGGAGCTCAAGGTTGAGGGCCTGAGGGAGGGTCTCCAGGTCGCAGCTGAGCAGTAGGCGCGAGGTCGTTGTTATGGAACCACGGGATGAGGGGTTGTAGGTGGGGGGGAGTCAAGTCTCGAGAGGCATCAAGCCCTCGTATGTCACAACAGACGGCAATCCGGAGTAGATATATACATGTACGCCTCGGACGTAAATCATCTTGGGGTGGGACTCTTCAAAGTTATTTCAAACCAAATTACCGCACTGTTCATTCCCTTAACCTATGGTGGTCCGCAACGCAAATGTAACCATACAGACGGACACGATGCAAGCAAGCTTGGGGCCACGGGCTCAATCTCAAAAGTTTCTCATTCGGGGTATTCAACGGTCCTGTTTCGGCTTGTGGGACTGACCTCTCTGTGGCGGACGACGATAAACGGCATCACGCACACACATCAGAGCAACCGCACGACGAAGCTTTCGATGTACGTTTCTCAAAAGCCACATCAAGTTTTTTCTTCCTTCTGTCCTTTCTTTCCCGTCTTCTTAACTTTTAAATTTTTTTTTCTTCTTCTTCTGGTGACCGCCAAGCGAGTGATGGAGGAGTCAAAGAAATCAAACAAGACCAAACGCCACCATGCCGAAGGAGGGGGGGAGAAAAAAAGAGGTTGGAGAAAAAACAAAAACCAAACAAACAAAACCCCCCCCCCCCATGTGAGCCATATCTACTTTTGTTCTCTTTTCCGTAATCATCCATTACCGTCCTTAACGTCTCTGGTTCTTGCCCAAGCCACGCTTGCCAGCAACCTGTAGGGAGGGGGTGGATTAGCATGCTGTCATAGTCTGGTCTCACTCCAGGGGAGAGAGTGGGGGGTTTAAAAATAAAAATAAATGAAGAAGCTGGTAAACAAAACATACCAAATGTCTTTGCAGAGAAACAGTGGTGTGGCGATCACCCTCACCCTGTCTGGCCATGCGGTTCCTCTTCTTCTGGGACAGCTTGGCGAGGCGGTCGGCCTTGGTGCGGTCCTCGACGTCCTGGACACCGTCCTCGCGGCGGTTGACGATGGGGGCGCGGCTCTGGCTGCGGGCGCGGCTATGGGAGCGGAGGCGCTCCTTGGGAGTGGCATCCATGTCCATCATGTCGACGTCCTCGGTGCCGGCGCGGGAGCGGCCGAGGGAGCGGCCGCGGGGGCGGGACTGGGCGCGAGCGCGGTTGACGATGTCGGTGGTGTCGACACCGAGCTGGTCGAGGGCGTCGTCCATCTGAGACAGCGGCACCTTTTGCAACTTGCGCGGAATGATGGCCTGGTTCTTGAGGCGCTTCTTCATCTTGGCCTCATTGCGGATGAGAGCCTGCTTCTCGCGGATCAGCTCGGCCTTGGAGAGCACGTCGGCCTCCTCCTCGTCGTCGAGCTCCTCGTCCGACTCGTAGAAGCCCTCCTTCTCAAGGCGCTCCTCCTCCTCTTCGAGCGCCTGCAGCTTGGCGTCGATGTCCGGGTCGATGAAGTCGTAGACGTTCTGGCCGTTCCACACCTCGGGGATCTTGTCGTGCTTCCACTCGGGGTTCTTGAGGAGCCAGTCCTGGCGCATGTCCACGCTGTAGACGCCGGCGCCGCCATTGTCGGCCTCAATGTCCTTGGCGAGGCGGCGGCGCTCCGGGTCCTCACGGTCGTACTTCTTGAGGTTCTTGACGCCCTCGGGGATGAAGGTCTGCAGGGGCGCGGTTCCGGGCTGGGCGACGTGGATACGCGCCATGACGTCGGCGAGGCGGCCGCCGATGTTGCCGCTGCTGTTTGTGCCGGCGCTGAGCTTCTGGGAGACGCGCTCGGCGATGAGACGCTCGCAGACGGTGTTCTTGACGTGCTGGACGCCCTCCTGGGTGTTGCACGACAGCTGGAGCATCTCAACATCGCCCGCCTTGAGCAGGCCCTGGAGCTGCGCCTGGGTCGCGGCGTCGAGGTCCTCCGGCTTGACGACGTCAATCTTGTTGATGACGATGAAGACGATCTTATTCTGGAACAGGGGCTTGATGCTCTGGAAGAGGTTGATCTGGGCCTGGATCGAGTAGCCGCACTGCTCACTCAGGTCCATGAAGTACATAATGGCGGAGCGCAGATGGGCGATGGCAGTAACGGACTGCATTTCAATGGTGTTCCTGGGGGGGGTGAACAGTCAGTATCTCATGCCATGGGCCTTTTGCGAGTCTGGCTCGTGTGCTTACATCTCCTCGAGGGGGTGGTCGAGAATACCAGGAGTGTCAATGCACTGGAAACGAAGGTAGTTGTAGTCGAAGTGACCGACGAAGAGCGACTTGGTCGTGAAGGCATACGGCTGGACGTCGACGTCGGCTCTGGAGACGGACTTGAGGAAAGAAGACTTTCCGACATTGGGGAAACCCGTGACAAGCAGGGTTCTGGTGTTGGGGTCGATCGAGGGCAGACGGCCAAGATCTGGTTCGGTTGTCAGCAATTTCAAGCGCGCCTGTGAAGGTAATTGCTTCTCGTCATCACTCACGCTGTCTAACCTGGTCGAGGTACACCAGGGGATCCTTGAGACGCTTGATGAGCGTCGCCATGCGACCGAGCGCGGCGCGCTTCAGCTGCTTGCACTGGAACAGAGACTGGCCATACTTGAGGAGGCGAACATAGTCTCTGGAGATGGTCTCGATGAGATGCTTGGCGGTGGATAGCTGACCGAGGGCGATCTTGAAGTGGTCGGCGTCGTAGAGGGTGTTGATCAGGTCCTTATGGAAGGGGTGGATGTCGTTGAGGCGCGGGAACGACTCGATGATCTGGCCGAGCTTCTCGGTGATGGTCTCCTGGGTGAACTTGACCTTGCGGGTGTAAAAGCCGCGGATTCTCGAGATCTTGAAGCCGGATCGGATCTGGGTGGGCAGCCGGCGCTGCGTCCTCGAGAGGACGATGTCGAGGAACTCTTGCGAGTTCGGCACTGGGGGGAGGTCCTTCCACCTGCGGTTTACGGACGTTAGCGAAACCGTCTCCGGGACTGAAGGGAAAAAGTGCAGTCCAAAACGTACTGAGTCTTCATTTTGGGCGGCTGAGGGTTCTGCGTCGGAGTGAGGAAAGAAAAACTCGAAGCAGAGTCCTCAGATGTTGCTATCGGTCAAGATGCACCACCACCAGTGGACTGAACGTAGCGCTAATGATTGGGGGGGGGGCGAACATCCTGCACACACAAAAACTTTTCGGTTTGCTTATCTTATCAGGCGCACGGACGAAAAGTGTCAAGGTGATGCATGGGGTTTGGCATCGCATCCTTGTGCCGGGTTTATTCTATTGTACTTCTGCCGCCCGCTTTCGCATCTTTAAGTCCAGTCACGGTTTCGTATCTTTATGTAAGTATTGACTATTGCTAAATATGTGGTTTGTAGAATTACCTTATTTTACCTGTGATTTTCGCTCACTTTGTTTCGACCTGAGCCGTTGCCAAATCGGCGGTGTAATCATGCCTCGACAGTAGTAGTACATGCAGGGACTGCGGATTTCCTCTCCCTTTTTTCTCTCCCTTTTTTTCTCCCTTTTTTTTTTTTGGAGTTCGTAGTTTTTTTTTTCTTGGTGGGGCACGTCCCGCGGGGCAGATGTCTATCGATGGAGGGGTATCCGGAGCCGTCCTTCGGTTTCTGATGACTCTCATCCTCCAGCCTACGACAAGTCAACTTCTGGAAGGCCGACCCCGAATTCCCACTTCCCGTCGTTCCCATCCCAAACGGAAACCCAATACGCCCCGTCTCAAAAATGGCCTCCCAGCTGCCCCCCTACAAGCAAGACTTCCTCAAGGCCGCCATTGCCGGCGGCGTCCTGAAGTTCGGCTCCTTCGAGCTCAAGTCGAAGCGCATCTCCCCCTACTTCTTCAACGCCGGCGACTTCTACCGCGCCGACCTCCTGCGCGCCATCTCCCTCGCCTACGCCCACACCGTCATCGAGGCGCGTGAGGCCACCGGCCTCGACTTCGACGTCGTCTTCGGCCCGGCCTACAAGGGCATCCCCCTCGCGACCTCCACAACCGACAAGCTCGCCGAGCTCGACCCGGCCCGCTACGGCACCACCTGCTACTCCTTCGACCGCAAGGAGGCCAAGGACCACGGAGAGGGCGGCAACATTGTCGGCGCGCCCCTCAAGGGCCAGAAGGTCCTCATCGTCGACGACGTCATCACCGCTGGCACCGCCAAGCGCGAGGCCATCGCCAAGATCCGCAAGGAAGGCGGTGAGGTCGTCGGCATCGTCGTCGCGCTGGACCGTATGGAGAAGCTGCCCGCCGCCGACGGCGACGACAGCAAGCCCGGCCCCAGCGCCCTCGGCGAGATCAAAAAGGAGTACGGCATCCCCATCTTCGCCATCCTCACGCTTGACGACATCATTGAGGGTGCCAAGAGCTTCGCTTCCGCCGAGGACATTAAGCGCACGGAGGAGTACCGTGCCAAGTACAAGGCCACTGACTAAGTTTCCGGCATGGGGTTTTCTTTGGTCGGGATGGTGTAAGGCTGAAATTATGGCAACTTTTGTCCGCTCTGGCTCATAGCCAGCGGTCGGCGCTCATAGGGGTGGACAACTAACTCCGTTGGGCCTCTTTGGGCCAGGCGCATGGAATGACTAAAAAAGGCGACAGGAAAGCATCGTGTGCATTTGGAGATACCTCACGCCGAAATCAAGACTCAAGCATGGGAGATTATAGTCAAACTCTTGTGGTATTTTCCTTGCTCGATTTTGGGAGCAACGGTAAACTCTATGTCCCGATTCTCGTCCGGTTATTTACCTCAGTATGCGTCGTTGGTACACCCTTTGGAGATTCCCATCTCGCGAGTTTCGTTACGCAATAGGTAAGAAAAGCAAAAAAGAAAAAGAAAAAGAAAGGAGCCAAGTCATCAATCCATGCAAACATACAGTCGCTCATCCCAGCAACCGCGCTGTACGTACCCGTAACCTGATTCCCGTTTTTTTTCATTCACAAGAGAGAGATGGCAAAGGTCGAGCCCCTCGCCGAGCTCGCTCGAAGACAGAGCACTGGTACAGAACGGATGATCACGGCTCTCAACGATTGCCTCTGAGGCGGAGGGCGCTGTTCTACTCGTCTTGCGTTAAGAGGGCGTCAGTGGTCTTCTTGGCGGGGCCAGAGAGGTCGATGACCTACGAAAAGGGGATGGACGTTAGTCGTCTACTGTACAGGCTATGATGTCGACGACTTTTCTTACCATGTCATGCCAACCGCCACCTCCGAAGGAGGAGGTCTTGCTGAGGCCGAGAGACTTGAAGCCAAAGTGCTCGTAGTAACTCACAAGCCACTGTGCCATATCAGTATCAGCCGACAACGAAGTGCAGCAGATGCAATGGCCCACTTACATCCTGGCAGATCAGGGCGATACGATCGGCGACGCCAGATTCGTTGATTTGCTGTATATACGCTTTCATGAGCAGCCTGCCCAGGCCGCAGTTTTGAAGCTTGGGGATGACGGCGAAGGAGTGAATGCAGACGGTGCGACCCGTGACCTTGTGGCCAAGACTCGAGTCCTTGGATGCTTTCTGGTCGCGCCAGTTGTCGGGGCAGGCCATGTCCTCGTCGGCGACAACGGGGCCATTGCCGAGTGTCGCGACGATGTGACCGAGCAGGACCATCTTGGCTTCGTGCGCACGGCCAGTCTCAACGACATTGGCAGCTGCGAGGGTCGGGATAGGGAAGCTCCCCACCTCGCTCGGGACAATGCTGCAGAACAAACCAGTGCAGATGTTTGAGCAGCTCGAGAGGCGGTACTCGAACTGCGATGATGTGTAAGTACAAGTGAACCCTCGGGGCAGGGGACAAGACTGGGAGGGCATGCCCCGTGACGGCGACCACAATCGACCCCGAGACAGTCTCTCTCCGCGTGAATCGAACAAGTCTCGAGGTCAATCACCGGGGTTAGAGGGAAAGCCGTCAAGATGCGGTGTGCAATTGAGGGGATGGTAAATGGGAAATAATTGGGCGCGTCAACTCACCATCTCACGCGTAGCGCAGTGGTCGGGAAAGGCAACCCTATCGAGTACGACGCAAGACTCGACGTTGGAGCTAGTGAGCGGCAGAACAAAGGGACTCCAGCGGAAGGGCAAGTCGCTCAGTTTGAGACGACCCGAGGTGTGTCGCTTCTTGAGGTCGGAGATGGACTTCTGTGCCTCGACGTAGGACTCGTCACCATCATCGGAGTCGTCGATGGCGCAGTCGGACGCATTGGCGCCCGGGTTCGCCATGGGGGAACTCTTCTCACCAGGCATCATAAAGAAACTGGTGGAAGGCGATGTGGTTTCGATTTGTAGACGATCTTTGGGGGGAGATGTGTGGAGGAGAGAGAGAGACCAGACAGGTGGCGGGAAGGATTTGCGGCTCGAAAGAAAATGAGGAAAGATTGAACCCTGGGAGGCGGTGGCAGAGGAGAGACCAGCAACAGAGAGAAGGACCACGGCAATCAGTCAGGTGCCTCTCTTTCCTTCCTTTGATGAGGTATCCGGTGGATTGTGGAAAGAAGGAGTTCCACAACGAGAAGAGGGTCGAAAAGGGCGGGCACTATCGCCGGTTCAGCAGGTGACAGATTGGGCGGGTGCAAACACGGAAGGCAGCAGAGGATACCGGCTCTCCGACCCGGCACTAACGTTGCAGAGCGGGGCCGTACGGGGCTGTGAACCTGGTAATGACCGGCCGGGTGACGGATTTGCTAGGCCGGTTGAGCACCAATGTTTCAGGGCCACGGCAGGTGTCAGACAGGACAGTGAACCACAGAGGGTGAAAGCCTAAAGTGATGGTTCCAGGCCGCAAAGGTGCGGCACAACGCGCCCAGAGCAAATGAGAAGAAGAGTGATGGCGGGTGCAAGTGATAATGGCCAGAGCCTAAAGGAAAGCAGGAAGAAGACCAGGCCAATGCAAAGGTTATGCAATTGCAGTTGGTAGAAAACTGACAGCATCTGCGCTGGACTAGTCTGGGAGAAGAGAAGACGGGAGAATCAAAGTCCAATGACTTGCCATTACGTATGAAGCAAACTCGATTGGATGCGCCTGAGCTGGCATGAGGCGTTTGTCGCGTGACTGACTTGCCCGCAGTGGCACAGCTGTGTGGCCTGTTCAGGCACATAGACGACTTCACGCCAACTGCTTACCTTTCCTTGTGGTTCCCCGAGTTGCGACATAGGGCTAGATGACGCTGTTCATCGTCTTGTCTACGTGGTGGTGGTGGTGGTGGTGTGAATAAAGATCCGCTTTGCGGGTAACAATGGATACCGTTGTCATCTCTCTTCTATCAGCCCCCTTCAAGCTCCCCTCTAAGGAAGGGCGAAGCTGATAGAAGTCTCGAGCGGTTGGTGGCCAGCCCGACGTTGGAGGAACATTAATCAGCGGTCTGACCTGTACCTTGTCCCCACAATTGGCCAACCTTCAACACTCTTTCCAGTGAGTGGCCTGTGAGGGGAGCCGAGTTTACGACTCTGGGGTTGTTTGCTTGTCACTTTGCTTCTGCTGGAACGGGGATGTAGTGAAACACCGCTGGGATGCCACCACTGGGACCAACGTGCGTTGATTGAGGGCCGGCTGTTTGTCGTGGACCAGTTCGTTGTAGCCAGCCTAGTTCCAGCCGGGTGCCAGTGCTCCTCATTGATGGGACCAGCAACGGACGAGAGAACGAGAAGAGAGGGCACATAGACAGAGAGAGACAAAACACGGAACACCACATAGCTGGAAGAAGGCTCTTGCAGGATCCAGGCCTCAGTAAAGCCCGGAACCCGAGCCAACCACAGTTCCGGCCCTCAACTCTGTGGCCAAATTGGTGAGACAACGTTAGACCATGCCCAGTCTAGAGAGGTTGACGTCTGCCATTGGGGGCCCTTCCCATGTTCTGTCTCAGACATTCGTCTTCGGCACTTTGCAAATGTCTTTACTAGTAAGACCGGCTGGTACCATGTAGGCATGCTGTTTGGCGTGGCGGACGGATACGGGTGGCATTTTCCAAAGTGTTCAATAATCACTTGAAAAAGAAACTTGGTCGGGTATCGGATGTCAATTTCGGGCATCCGGACGATGATGTGCAAGTGAGTGAGTGACTCGGTCAGACTTGGTGGGACGTGAAGAAGCATGTGTTGGTGAGAGACGGTTTCTTTAGAGGCTAATGCTTGCTGGCTAGCTAGCTAGCGTGCAGCCTCCGCATGCCGCAGATATAAGAAAAGAAAAGAAAAAAGGCATGCGTGATTATCCCGCGTGTCATGTCGCCTGCACGACACGACGGGGCAGCATCCAGATGGAGCGAATAGAACCAAAGCCATGGTATAGTGTCGTATCGATACGGCGTCGGCTTCAAGCACAACGCTCGTATGCTGGTCATCATCTTACAGAAAAGCTACAAAAGGTGTTGGCAGGATATGTCGCTCAGGACTTTCGATTGGTGGCCCTTTTCCGAAAATGTGACCTCTCCATTCTCGTGCGGCGTACTGGACCAACGGAAGGTGATTGAGGCGCGAGAGAGGGGGGTAGAAGAGATCGATCTCGAGTATTTTACCCTGATCAGGACGGGAGCAGGCGGGCTCACTTGCGAGGGTGCTCTCAATCGCTATGGCAGGTTTACATTAGGCAACAGACAGGCCGTCGCGCGTCTGCCGCGGCCAATCTAATATGCCATCGAAGGGAAGGGGGCTTACTTGCCCGCGATGCGGTCGATGCCTTCAACACCTTGGAACGGGGAAGCTGTCGGGCAGGCAGTCCCCGGTGAAGTAATAGGCCTAAGTAAGCACCCGCTCGGCCGAGCCTCTCGTCGTTATAGCTGCTACCTGATTAACACTTAGTTAGTGCTTTGCATTCTATCTTATCTGCCCAGCCACCCGCGCCCCAGTCTCCCGCCGCCCCCGTCGTGGCCCCCGTGCGGGCCAACTGCTGGGTAACTAGTTTAGCTACAGGCTGCAAACGGGGGATGGTGGAGGAGGGGTCTCGTCACGGCACCCACCTTGATGAGATATGTACCTGTATGTACCTAGTTTGCATAGTCAGCCAGGTGCTTGTGTGGCACGAGCTCTCCCCTGCTCTGCCACCTAGGAGCCTAGATACCGACCTATGTACTGTGCCTCAGATAGGTACCTTACGTAGTGAAGGGTTGGCACGCACCTACCTACCTGCTTACTCGTACCATCCACGTGCATTCCCCAGGGACCTTCTACCTACCTACATATTTACCTACATACTATCTACCCACCTACCTACCTATCCATACATCACTTCAATAACCCCGTCAACGCACCTCGTTCCTGCTGTCCAATTATCAAATTCGGACCAACGACTCCGTCATTGAATCGGACCTTTCCCTTTCTCTCCCTCCCTCTCTCTCTCTCTCTCTCTCTCTCTCTCTCTCTCTCTCTCTCTCTCTCT